>WNGS01002136.1:83901-115195 GCA_020271785.1 Procambarus virginalis
TCACGGTAGATGTACCTGTATCATGAACCAGCAGTCTCACGGTAGATGTACCTGTATCATGAACCAGCAGTCTCACGGTACTGTATCATGAACCAGCAGTCTCACGGTAGATGTACCTGTATCATGAGCCAGCAGTCTCACGGTAGATGTACCTGTATCATGAACCAGCAGTCTCACGTAGATGTACCTGTATCATGAACCAGCAGTCTCACGGTAGATGTACCTGTATCATGAACCAGCAGTCTCACGGTAGATGTACCTGTATCATGAACCAGCAGTCTCACGGTAGATGTACCTGTATCATGAGCCAGCAGTCTCACGGTAGATGTACCTGTATCATGAACAGCAGTCTCACGGTAACTGTATCATGAACCAGCAGTCTCACGGTAGATGTACCTGTATCATGAGCCAGCAGTCTCACGGTAGATGTACCTGTATCATGAACCAGCAGTCTCACGGTACCTGTATCATGAGCCAGCAGTCTCACGGTAGATGTACCTGTATCATGAACCAGCAGTCTCACGGTACCTGTATCATGACCAGCAGTCTCACGGTAGATGTACCTGTATCATGAGCCAGCAGTCTCACGGTAGATGTACCTGTATCATGAACCAGCAGTCTCACGGTAGATGTACCTGTATCATGAACCAGCAGTCTCACGGTAGATGTACCTGTATCATGAACAGCAGTCTCACGGTACCTGTATCATGAACCAGCAGTCTCACGGTAGATGTACCTGTATCATGAACCAGCAGTCTCACGGTAGATGTACCTGTATCATGAACCAGCAGTCTCACGGTAGATGTACCTGTATCATGAACCAGCAGTCTCACGGTAGATGTACCTGTATCATGAACCAGCAGTCTCGGTAGATGTACCTGTATCATGAACCAGCAGTCTCACGGTAGATGTACCTGTATCATGAACCAGCAGTCTCACGGTACCTGTATCATGAACCAGCAGTCTCACGGTAGATGTACCTGTATCATGAACCAGCAGTCTCACGGTAGATGTACCTGTATCATGAACAGCAGTCTCACGGTACCTGTATCATGAACCAGCAGTCTCACGGTAGATGTACCTGTATCATGAGCCAGCAGTCTCACGGTAGATGTACCTGTATCATGAACCAGCAGTCTCACGGTACCTGTATCATGAACCAGCAGTCTCACGGTAGATGTACCTGTATCATGACCAGCAGTCTCACGGTAGATGTACCTGTATCATGAACCAGCAGTCTCACGGTAGGTACCTGTATCATGAACCAGCAGTCTCACGGTAGATGTACCTGTATCATGAGCCAGCAGTCTCACGGTAGATGTACCTGTATCATGAACCAGCAGTCTCACGGTACCTGTATCATGAACCAGCAGTCTCACGGTAGATGTACCTGTATCATGACCAGCAGTCTCACGGTAGATGTACCTGTATCATGAACCAGCAGTCTCACGGTAGATGTACCTGTATCATGACCAGCAGTCTCACGGTAGATGTACCTGTATCATGAACCAGCAGTCTCACGGTACCTGTATCATGAGCCAGCAGTCTCACGGTAGATGTACCTGTATCATGAACAGCAGTCTCACGGTACCTGTATCATGAGCCAGCAGTCTCACGGTAGATGTACCTGTATCATGAGCCAGCAGTCTCACGGTAGATGTACTGTATCATGAACCAGCAGTCTCACGGTAGATGTACCTGTATCATGAGCCAGCAGTCTCACGGTAGATGTACCTGTATCATGAACCAGCAGTCTCACGGTAGACCTGTATCATGAACCAGCAGTCTCACGGTAGATGTACTGTATCATGAACCAGCAGTCTCACGGTAGATGTACCTGTATCATGAACCAGCAGTCTCACGGTAGATGTACCTGTATCATGAGCCAGCAGTCTCACGGTAGATGTACCTGTATCATGAACCAGCAGTCTCACGGTAGATGTCTGTATCATGAACCAGCAGTCTCACGGTAGATGTACCTGTATCATGAGCCAGCAGTCTCACGGTAGATGTACCTGTATCATGAACCAGCAGTCTCACGGTAGATGTACTGTATCATGAACCAGCAGTCTCACGGTAGATGTACCTGTATCATGACCAGCAGTCTCACGGTAGATGTACCTGTATCATGAACCAGCAGTCTCACGGTAGATGTACCTGTATCATGAACCAGCAGTCTACGGTAGATGTACCTGTATCATGAACCAGCAGTCTCACGGTACCTGTATCATGAGCCAGCAGTCTCACGGTAGATGTACCTGTATCATGAACCAGCAGTCTCACGTAGATGTACCTGTATCATGAACCAGCAGTCTCACGGTAGATGTACCTGTATCATGAACCAGCAGTCTCACGGTAGATGTACCTGTATCATGAACAGCAGTCTCACGGTAGATGTACCTGTATCATGAACAGCAGTCTCACGGTAGATGTACCTGTATCATGAACCAGCAGTCTCACGGTAGATGTACCTGTATCATGAACCAGCAGTCTCACGGTAGATGTACCTGTATCATGAACCAGCAGTCTCACGGTAGATGTACCTGTATCATGAACCAGCAGTCTCACGGTAGATGTACCTGTATCATGAGCCAGCAGTCTCACGGTAGATGTACCTGTATCATGAGCCAGCAGTCTCACGGTAGATGTACCTGTATCATGAACCAGCAGTCTCACGGTAGATGTACCTGTATCATGAACCAGCAGTCTCACGGTAGATGTACCTGTATCATGAACCAGCAGTCTCACGGTAGATGTACCTGTATCATGAACCAGCAGTCTCACGGTAGATGTACCTGTATCATGAACCAGCAGTCTCACGGTAGATGTACCTGTATCATGAACCAGCAGTCTCACGGTAGATGTACCTGTATCATGAACCAGCAGTCTCACGGTAGATGTACCTGTATCATGAGCCAGCAGTCTCACGGTAGATGTACCTGTATCATGAACCAGCAGTCTCACGGTACCTGTATCATGAACCAGCAGTCTCACGGTAGATGTACCTGTATCATGAACCAGCAGTCTCACGGTAGATGTACCTGTATCATGAACCAGCAGTCTCACGGTAGATGTACCTGTATCATGAACCAGCAGTCTCACGGTAGATGTACCTGTATCATGAGCAGCAGTCTCACGGTAGATGTACCTGTATCATGAACCAGCAGTCTCACGGTACCTGTATCATGAGCCAGCAGTCTCACGGTAGATGTACCTGTATCATGAGCCAGCAGTCTCACGGTAGATGTACCTGTATCATGAACCAGCAGTCTCACGGTAGATGTACCTGTATCATGAACCAGCAGTCTCACGGTAGATGTACCTGTATCATGAACCAGCAGTCTCACGGTAGATGTACCTGTATCATGAACCAGCAGTCTCACGGTAGATGTACCTGTATCATGAACCCAGTCTCACGGTAGATGTACCTGTATCATGAACCAGCAGTCTCACGGTAGATGTACCTGTATCATGAACAGCAGTCTCACGGTAGATGTACCTGTATCATGACCAGCAGTCTCACGGTAGATGTACCTGTATCATGACCAGCAGTCTCACGGACCTGTATCATGAACCAGCAGTCTCACGGTAGATGTACCTGTATCATGACCAGCAGTCTCACGGTAGATGTACCTGTATCATGAACCAGCAGTCTCACGGTACCTGTATCATGAACCAGCAGTCTCACGGTAGATGTACCTGTATCATGAGCCAGCAGTCTCACGGTAGATGTACCTGTATCATGAACCAGCAGTCTCACGGTACCTGTATCATGAACCAGCAGTCTCACGGTAGATGTACCTGTATCATGAGCCAGCAGTCTCACGGTAGATGTACCTGTATCATGAACCAGCAGTCTCACGGTACCTGTATCATGAACCAGCAGTCTCACGGTAGATGTACCTGTATCATGAGCCAGCAGTCTCACGGTAGATGTACCTGTATCATGAACCAGCAGTCTCACGGTACCTGTATCATGAACCAGCAGTCTCACGGTAGATGTACTGTATCATGAGCCAGCAGTCTCACGGTAGATGTACCTGTATCATGAACCAGCAGTCTCACGGTACCTGTATCATGAGCCAGCAGTCTCACGGTAGATGTACCTGTATCATGAACCAGCAGTCTCACGGTAGATGTACCTGTATCATGAACCAGCAGTCTCACGGTAGATGTACCTGTATCATGAGCCAGCAGTCTCACGGTAGATGTACCTGTATCATGAACCAGCAGTCTCACGGTACCTGTATCATGAGCCAGCAGTCTCACGGTAGATGTACCTGTATCATGAACCAGCAGTCTCACGGTACCTGTATCATGAGCCAGCAGTCTCACGGTAGATGTACCTGTATCATGAACCAGCAGTCTCACGGTACCTGTATCATGAACCAGCAGTCTCACGGTAGATGTACCTGTATCATGAACCAGCAGTCTCACGGTAGATGTACCTGTATCATGAACCAGCAGTCTCACGGTAGATGTACCTGTATCATGAACCAGCAGTCTCACGGTAGATGTACCTGTATCATGAACCAGCAGTCTCACGGTACCTGTATCATGAGCCAGCAGTCTCACGGTAGATGTACCTGTATCATGAACCAGCAGTCTCACGGTAGATGTACCTATCATGAACCAGCAGTCTCACGGTAGATGTACCTGTATCATGAGCCAGCAGTCTCACGGTAGATGTACCTGTATCATGAACCAGCAGTCTCACGGTAGATGTTGTATCATGAACCACCGCAGTCTCACGGTAGATGTACCTGTATCATGAGCCAGCAGTCTCACGGTAGATGTACCTGTATCATGAACCAGCAGTCTCACGGTACCTGTATCATGAGCCAGCAGTCTCACGGTAGATGTACCTGTATCATGAACCAGCAGTCTCACGGTAGATGTACCTGTATCATGAACCAGCAGTCTCACGGTAGATGTACCTGTATCATGAACCAGCAGTCTCACGGTAGATGTACCTGTATCATGAACCAGCAGTCTCACGGTAGATGTACCTGTATCATGAACCAGCAGTCTCACGGTAGATGTACCTGTATCATGAACCAGCAGTCTCACGGTACCTGTATCATGAGCCAGCAGTCTCACGGTAGATGTACCTGTATCATGAGCCAGCAGTCTCACGGTAGATGTACCTGTATCATGACCAGCAGTCTCACGGTAGATGTACCTGTATCATGAACCAGCAGTCTCACGGTAGATGTACCTGTATCATGAGCCAGCAGTCTCACGGTAGATGTACCTGTATCATGAGCCAGCAGTCTCACGGTAGATGTACCTGTATCATGAACCAGCAGTCTCACGGTAGATGTACCTGTATCATGAACCAGCAGTCTCACGGTAGATGTACCTGTATCATGAACCAGCAGTCTCACGGTAGATGTACCTGTATCATGAACCAGCAGTCTCACGGTAGATGTACCTGTATCATGAACCAGCAGTCTCACGGTAGATGTACCTGTATCATGAACCAGCAGTCTCACGGTAGATGTACCTGTATCATGAACCAGCAGTCTCACGGTAGATGTACTGTATCATGAGCCAGCAGTCTCACGGTAGATGTACCTGTATCATGAACCAGCAGTCTCACGGTACCTGTATCATGAACCAGCAGTCTCACGGTAGATGTACCTGTATCATGAACCAGCAGTCTCACGGTAGATGTACCTGTATCATGAACCAGCAGTCTCACGGTAGATGTACCTGTATCATGACCAGCAGTCTCACGGTAGATGTACCTGTATCATGAACCAGCAGTCTCACGGTAGATGTACCTGTATCATGAACCAGCAGTCTCACGGTAGATGTACCTGTATCATGAACCAGCAGTCTCACGGTAGATGTACCTGTATCATGAACCAGCAGTCTCACGGTAGATGTACCTGTATCATGAACCAGCAGTCTCACGGTAGATGTACCTGTATCATGAGCCAGCAGTCTCACGGTAGATGTACCTGTATCATGAACCAGCAGTCTCACGGACCTGTATCATGAGCCAGCAGTCTCACGGTAGATGTACCTGTATCATGAACCAGCAGTCTCACGGTACCTGTATCATGAGCCAGCAGTCTCACGGTAGATGTACCTGTATCATGAACCAGCAGTCTCACGGTAGATGTACCTGTATCATGAACCAGCAGTCTCACGGTAGATGTCTGTATCATGACCAGCAGTCTCACGGTAGATGTACCTGTATCATGAACCAGCAGTCTCACGGTAGATGTACCTGTATCATGAACCAGCAGTCTCACGGTAGATGTACCTGTATCATGAACCAGCAGTCTCACGGTAGATGTACCTGTATCATGAACCAGCAGTCTCACGGTAGATGTACCTGTATCATGAACCAGCAGTCTCACGGTAGATGTACCTGTATCATGAACCAGCAGTCTCACGGTAGATGTCTGTATCATGAACCAGCAGTCTCACGGTACCTGTATCATGAACCAGCAGTCTCACGGTAGATGTACTGTATCATGAACAGCAGTCTCACGGTAGATGTACCTGTATCATGAGCCAGCAGTCTCACGGTAGATGTACCTGTATCATGAACCAGCAGTCTCACGGTAGATGTACCTGTATCATGAACCAGCAGTCTCACGGTAGATGTACCTGTATCATGAACCAGCAGTCTCATGTACCTGTATCATGAGCCAGCAGTCTCACGGTAGATGTACCTGTATCATGAACCAGCAGTCTCACGGTAGATGTACCTGTATCATGAACCAGCAGTCTCACGGTAGATGTACCTGTATCATGAACCAGCAGTCTCACGGTAGATGTACCTGTATCATGAACCAGCAGTCTCACGGTAGATGTACCTGTATCATGAACCAGCAGTCTCACGGTAGATGTACCTGTATCATGAACAGCAGTCTCACGGTAGATGTACCTGTATCATGACCAGCAGTCTCACGGTAGATGTACCTGTATCATGAACCAGCAGTCTCACGGTAGATGTACTGTATCATGAACCAGCAGTCTCACGGTAGATGTACCTGTATCATGAGCCAGCAGTCTCACGGTAGATGTATCATGACCAGCAGTCTCACGGTAGATGTACCTGTATCATGAGCCAGCAGTCTCACGGTAGATGTACCTGTATCATGACCAGCAGTCTCACGGTACTGTATCATGAACCAGCAGTCTCACGGTAGATGTACCTGTATCATGAACCAGCAGTCTCACGGTAGATGTACCTGTATCATGAACCAGCAGTCTCACGGTACCTGTATCATGACCAGCAGTCTCACGGTAGATGTACCTGTATCATGAACAGCAGTCTCACGGTAGATGTACCTGTATCATGAACCAGCAGTCTCACGGTACCTGTATCATGAACCAGCAGTCTCACGGTAGATGTACCTGTATCATGAACCAGCAGTCTCACGGTAGATGTACCTGTATCATGAGCCAGCAGTCTCACGGTAGATGTACCTGTATCATGAACAGCAGTCTCACGGTAGATGTACCTGTATCATGACCAGCAGTCTCACGGTAGATGTACCTGTATCATGAACCAGCAGTCTCACGGTACCTGTATCATGAACCAGCAGTCTCACGGTAGATGTACCTGTATCATGAACCAGCAGTCGGTAGATGTACCTGTATCATGAAACCAGCAGTCTCACGGTAGATGTACCTGTATCATGACCAGCAGTCTCACGGTAGATGTACCTGTATCATGAACCAGCAGTCTCACGGTAGATGTACCTGTATCATGAACCAGCAGTCTCACGGTAGATGTACCTGTATCATGAACCAGCAGTCTCACGGTAGATGTACCTGTATCATGAACCAGCAGTCTCACGGTACCTGTATCATGAACCAGCAGTCTCACGGTAGATGTACCTGTATCATGAGCCAGCAGTCTCACGGTAGATGTACCTGTATCATGAACCAGCAGTCTCACGGTAGATGTACCTGTATCATGAGCCAGCAGTCTCACGGTAGATGTACCTGTATCATGAACCAGCAGTCTCACGGTACCTGTATCATGAACCAGCAGTCTCACGGTAGATGTACCTGTATCATGACCAGCAGTCTCACGGTAGATGTACCTGTATCATGAACCAGCAGTCTCACGGTAGATGTACCTGTATCATGAGCAGCAGTCTCACGGTAGATGTACCTGTATCATGAACCAGCAGTCTCACGGTGTACCTGTATCATGACCAGCAGTCTCACGGTAGATGTACCTGTCATGAACCAGCAGTCTCACGGTACCTGTATCATGAGCCAGCAGTCTCACGGTAGATGTACCTGTATCATGAACCAGCAGTCTCACGGTACCTGTATCATGAGCCAGCAGTCTCACGGTAGATGTACCTGTATCATGACCAGCAGTCTCACGGTAGATGTACCTGTATCATGAACCGCAGTCTCACGGTAGATGTACCTGTATCATGAGCCAGCAGTCTCACGGTAGATGTACCTGTATCATGAACCAGCAGTCTCACGGTACCTGTATCATGAGCCAGCAGTCTCACGGTAGATGTACTGTATCATGAACCAGCAGTCTCACGGTAGATGTACCTGTATCATGAACCAGCAGTCTCACGGTAGATGTACCTGTATCATGACCAGCAGTCTCACGGTAGATGTACCTGTATCATGACCAGCAGTCTCACGGTAGATGTACCTGTATCATGAACCAGCAGTCTCACGGTAGATGTACCTGTATCATGAGCCAGCAGTCTCACGGTAGATGTACCTGTATCATGAACCAGCAGTCTCACGGTACCTGTATCATGAGCCAGCAGTCACGGTAGATGTACCTGTATCATGAACCAGCAGTCTCACGGTAGATGTACCTGTATCATGAACCAGCAGTCTCACGGTAGATGTACCTGTATCATGAGCCAGCAGTCTCACGGTAGATGTACCTGTATCATGAACCAGCAGTCTCACGGTAGATGTACCTGTATCATGAGCCAGCAGTCTCACGGTAGATGTACCTGTATCATGAACCAGCAGTCTCACGGTACTGTATCATGAGCCAGCAGTCTCACGGTAGATGTACCTGTATCATGAGCCAGCAGTCTCACGGTAGATGTACCTGTATCATGAACCAGCAGTCTCACGGTAGATGTACCTGTATCATGAGCCAGCAGTCTCACGGTAGATGTACCTGTATCATGAACCAGCAGTCTCACGGAACCTGTATCATGAACCAGCAGTCTCACGGTAGATGTACCTGTATCATGAACCAGCAGTCTCACGGTACCTGTATCATGAGCCAGCAGNCCTGTATCATGACCAGCAGTCTCACGGTAGATGTACCTGTATCATGAGCCAGCAGTCTCACGTAGATGTACCTGTATCATGAACCAGCAGTCTCACGGTAGATGTACCTGTATCATGAACCAGCAGTCTCACGGTAGATGTACCTGTATCATGAACCAGCAGTCTCACGGTAGATGTACCTGTATCATGAACCAGCAGTCTCACGGTAGATGTACCTGTATCATGAACCAGCAGTCTCACGGTAGATGTACCTGTATCATGAACCAGCAGTCTCATGGTAGATGTACCTGTATCATGAACCTGCAGTCTCACGGTAGATGTACCTGTATCATGAGCCAGCAGTCTCACGGTAGATGTACCTGTATCATGAACCAGCAGTCTCACGGTACCTGTATCATGAGCCAGCAGTCTCACGGTAGATGTACCTGTATCATGAACCAGCAGTCTCACGGTACCTGTATCATGAGCCAGCAGTCTCACGGTACCTGTATCATGAGCCAGCAGTCTCACGGTAGATGTACCTGTATCATGAGCCAGCAGTCTCACGGTAGATGTACCTGTATCATGAACCAGCAGTCTCACGGTAGATGTACCTGTATCATGAACCAGCAGTCTCACGGTAGATGTACCTGTATCATGAACCAGCAGTCTCACGGTAGATGTACCTGTATCATGAACCAGCAGTCTCACGGTAGATGTACCTGTATCATGAACCAGCAGTCTCACGGTAGATGTACCTGTATCATGAACCAGCAGTCTCACGGTAGATGTACCTGTATCATGAGCCAGCAGTCTCACGGTAGATGTACCTGTATCATGAACCAGCAGTCTCACGGTAGATGTACCTGTATCATGAGCCAGCAGTCTCACGGTAGATGTACCTGTATCATGAACCAGCAGTCTCACGGTGACTGTATCATGAGCCAGCAGTCTCACGGTAGATGTACCTGTATCATGAACCAGCAGTCTCACGGTAGATGTACCTGTATCATGAACCAGCAGTCTCACGTAGATGTACCTGTATCATGAGCCAGCAGTCTCACGGTAGATGTACCTGTATCATGAACCAGCAGTCTCACGGTAGATGTACCTGTATCATGAGCCAGCAGTCTCACGGTAGATGTACCTGTATCATGAACCAGCAGTCTCACGGTAGATGTACCTGTATCATGAACCAGCAGTCTCACGGTAGATGTACCTGTATCATGAACCAGCAGTCTCACGGTAGATGTACCTGTATCATGAACCAGCAGTCTCACGGTAGATGTACCTGTATCATGAGCCAGCAGTCTCACGGTAGATGTACCTGTATCATGAACCAGCAGTCTCACGGTACCTGTATCATGAGCCAGCAGTCTCACGGTAGATGTACCTGTATCATGAACCAGCAGTCTCACGGTACCTGTATCATGAGCCAGCAGTCTCACGGTAGATGTACCTGTATCATGAGCCAGCAGTCTCACGGTAGATGTACCTGTATCATGAACCAGCAGTCTCACGGTAGATGTACCTGTATCATGAACCAGCAGTCTCACGGTAGATGTACCTGTATCATGAGCCAGCAGTCTCACGGTAGATGTACCTGTATCATGAACCAGCAGTCTCACGGTAGATGTACCTGTATCATGAGCCAGCAGTCTCACGGTAGATGTACCTGTATCATGAACCAGCAGTCTCACGGTACCTGTATCATGAGCCAGCAGTCTCACGGTAGATGTACCTGTATCATGAGCCAGCAGTCTCACGGTAGATGTACCTGTATCATGAGCCAGCAGTCTCACGGTAGATGTACCTGTATCATGAACCAGCAGTCTCACGGTAGATGTACCTGTATCATGAGCCAGCAGTCTCACGGTAGATGTACCTGTATCATGAGCCAGCAGTCTCACGGTAGATGTACCTGTATCATGAACCAGCAGTCTCACGGTAGATGTACCTGTATCATGAACCAGCAGTCTCACGGTAGATGTACCTGTATCATGAACCAGCAGTCTCACGGTAGATGTACCTGTATCATGAACCAGCAGTCTCACGGTAGATGTACCTGTATCATGAACCAGCAGTCTCACGGTAGATGTACCTGTATCATGAACCAGCAGTCTCACGGTAGATGTACCTGTATCATGAACCTGCAGTCTCACGGTAGATGTACCTGTATCATGAGCCAGCAGTCTCACGGTAGATGTACCTGTATCATGAACCAGCAGTCTCACGGTACCTGTATCATGAGCCAGCAGTCTCACGGTAGATGTACCTGTATCATGAACCAGCAGTCTCACGGTACCTGTATCATGAACCAGCAGTCTCACGGTAGATGTACCTGTATCATGAGCCAGCAGTCTCACGGTAGATGTACCTGTATCATGACCAGCAGTCTCACGGTAGATGTACCTGTATCATGAACCAGCAGTCTCACGGTAGATGTACCTGTATCATGAACCAGCAGTCTCACGGTAGATGTACCTGTATCATGAACCAGCAGTCTCACGGTAGATGTACCTGTATCATGAACCAGCAGTCTCACGGTAGATGTACCTGTATCATGAACCAGCAGTCTCACGGTAGATGTACCTGTATCATGAGCCAGCAGTCTCACGGTAGATGTACCTGTATCATGAACCAGCAGTCTCACGGTAGATGTACCTGTATCATGAGCCAGCAGTCTCACGGTAGATGTACCTGTATCATGAACCAGCAGTCTCACGGTACCTGTATCATGAGCCAGCAGTCTCACGGTAGATGTACCTGTATCATGAACCAGCAGTCTCACGGTAGATGTACCTGTATCATGAACCAGCAGTCTCACGTTAGATGTACCTGTATCATGACCAGCAGTCTCACGGTAGATGTACCTGTATCATGAACCAGCAGTCTCACGGTAGATGTACCTGTATCATGAGCCAGCAGTCTCACGGTAGATGTACCTGTATCATGAACCAGCAGTCTCACGGTACCTGTATCATGAGCCAGCAGTCTCACGGTAGATGTACCTGTATCATGAGCCAGCAGTCTCACGTAGATGTACCTGTATCATGAGCCAGCAGTCTCACGGTAGATGTACCTGTATCATGAACCAGCAGTCTCACGGTAGATGTACCTGTATCATGAACCAGCAGTCTCACGGTAGATGTACCTGTATCATGAGCCAGCAGTCTCACGGTAGATGTACCTGTATCATGAACCAGCAGTCTCACGGTAGATGTACCTGTATCATGAACCAGCAGTCTCACGGTAGATGTACCTGTATCATGAACCAGCAGTCTCACGGTAGATGTACCTGTATCATGAACCAGCAGTCTCACGGTAGATGTACCTGTATCATGAGCCAGCAGTCTCACGGTAGATGTACCTGTATCATGAACCAGCAGTCTCACGGTAGATGTACCTGTATCATGAACCAGCAGTCTCACGGTAGATGTACCTGTATCATGAACCAGCAGTCTCACGGTAGATGTACCTGTATCATGAACCAGCAGTCTCACGGTAGATGTACCTGTATCATGAACCAGCAGTCTCACGGTAGATGTACCTGTATCATGAACCAGCAGTCTCACGGTAGATGTACCTGTATCATGAACCAGCAGTCTCACGGTAGATGTACCTGTATCATGAACCAGCAGTCTCACGGTAGATGTACCTGTATCATGAACCAGCAGTCTCACGGTACCTGTATCATGAGCCAGCAGTCTCACGGTAGATGTACCTGTATCATGAACCAGCAGTCTCACGGTAGATGTACCTGTATCATGAACCAGCAGTCTCACGGTAGATGTACCTGTATCATGAACCAGCAGTCTCACGGTAGATGTACCTGTATCATGAACCAGCAGTCTCACGGTAGATGTACCTGTATCATGAACCAGCAGTCTCACGGTAGATGTACCTGTATCATGAGCCAGCAGTCTCACGGTAGATGTACCTGTATCATGAACCAGCAGTCTCACGGTACCTGTATCATGAGCCAGCAGTCTCACGGTAGATGTACCTGTATCATGAACCAGCAGTCTCACGGTAGATGTACCTGTATCATGAGCCAGCAGTCTCACGGTAGATGTACCTGTATCATGAACCAGCAGTCTCACGGTACCTGTATCATGAACCAGCAGTCTCACGGTAGATGTACCTGTATCATGAGCCAGCAGTCTCACGGTAGATGTACCTGTATCATGAACCAGCAGTCTCACGGTACCTGTATCATGAACCAGCAGTCTCACGGTAGATGTACCTGTATCATGAGCCAGCAGTCTCACGGTAGATGTACCTGTATCATGAACCAGCAGTCTCACGGTACCTGTATCATGAACCAGCAGTCTCACGGTAGATGTACCTGTATCATGAGCCAGCAGTCTCACGGTAGATGTACCTGTATCATGAACCAGCAGTCTCACGGTACCTGTATCATGAACCAGCAGTCTCACGGTAGATGTACCTGTATCATGAACCAGCAGTCTCACGGTAGATGTACCTGTATCATGAACCAGCAGTCTCACGGTAGATGTACCTGTATCATGAACCAGCAGTCTCACGGTAGATGTACCTGTATCATGAGCCAGCAGTCTCACGGTAGATGTACCTGTATCATGAACCAGCAGTCTCACGGTACCTGTATCATGAGCCAGCAGTCTCACGGTAGATGTACCTGTATCATGAACCAGCAGTCTCACGGTACCTGTATCATGAGCCAGCAGTCTCACGGTAGATGTACCTGTATCATGAACCAGCAGTCTCACGGTACCTGTATCATGAGCCAGCAGTCTCACGGTAGATGTACCTGTATCATGAGCCAGCAGTCTCACGGTAGATGTACCTGTATCATGAACCAGCAGTCTCACGGTAGATGTACCTGTATCATGAGCCAGCAGTCTCACGGTAGATGTACCTGTATCATGAACCAGCAGTCTCACGGTACCTGTATCATGAACCAGCAGTCTCACGGTAGATGTACCTGTATCATGAACCAGCAGTCTCACGGTAGATGTACCTGTATCATGAACCAGCAGTCTCACGGTAGATGTACCTGTATCATGAACCAGCAGTCTCACGGTAGATGTACCTGTATCATGAACCAGCAGTCTCACGGTAGATGTACCTGTATCATGAGCCAGCAGTCTCACGGTAGATGTACCTGTATCATGAACCAGCAGTCTCACGGTACCTGTATCATGAGCCAGCAGTCTCACGGTAGATGTACCTGTATCATGAACCAGCAGTCTCACGGTAGATGTACCTGTATCATGAACCAGCAGTCTCACGGTAGATGTACCTGTATCATGAGCCAGCAGTCTCACGGTAGATGTACCTGTATCATGAACCAGCAGTCTCACGGTAGATGTACCTGTATCATGAGCCAGCAGTCTCACGGTAGATGTACCTGTATCATGAACCAGCAGTCTCACGGTACCTGTATCATGAGCCAGCAGTCTCACGGTAGATGTACCTGTATCATGAACCAGCAGTCTCACGGTAGATGTACCTGTATCATGAACCAGCAGTCTCACGGTAGATGTACCTGTATCATGAACCAGCAGTCTCACGGTAGATGTACCTGTATCATGAACCAGCAGTCTCACGGTAGATGTACCTGTATCATGAGCCAGCAGTCTCACGGTAGATGTACCTGTATCATGAACCAGCAGTCTCACGGTACCTGTATCATGAGCCAGCAGTCTCACGGTAGATGTACCTGTATCATGAACCAGCAGTCTCACGGTAGATGTACCTGTATCATGAACCAGCAGTCTCACGGTAGATGTACCTGTATCATGAACCAGCAGTCTCACGGTAGATGTACCTGTATCATGAACCAGCAGTCTCACGGTAGATGTACCTGTATCATGAACCAGCAGTCTCACGGTAGATGTACCTGTATCATGAGCAGCAGTCTCACGGTAGATGTACCTGTATCATGAACCAGCAGTCTCACGGTACCTGTATCATGAGCCAGCAGTCTCACGGTAGATGTACCTGTATCATGAACCAGCAGTCTCACGGTAGATGTACCTGTATCATGAACCAGCAGTCTCACGGTAGATGTACCTGTATCATGAACCAGCAGTCTCACGGTAGATGTACCTGTATCATGAACCAGCAGTCTCACGGTACCTGTATCATGAACCAGCAGTCTCACGGTACCTGTATCATGAACCAGCAGTCTCACGGTAGATGTACCTGTATCATGAACCAGCAGTCTCACGGTAGATGTACCTGTATCATGAACCAGCAGTCTCACGGTAGATGTACCTGTATCATGAACCAGCAGTCTCACGGTAGATGTACCTGTATCATGAACCAGCAGTCTCACGGTAGATGTACCTGTATCATGAACCAGCAGTCTCACGGTAGATGTACCTGTATCATGAGCCAGCAGTCTCACGGTAGATGTACCTGTATCATGAACCAGCAGTCTCACGGTACCTGTATCATGAGCCAGCAGTCTCACGGTAGATGTACCTGTATCTGTATGATGAACCAGCAGTCTCACGGTAGATGTACCTGTATCATGAGCCAGCAGTCTCACGGTAGATGTACCTGTATCATGAACCAGCAGTCTCACGGTACCTGTATCATGAACCAGCAGTCTCACGGTAGATGTACCTGTATCATGAGCCAGCAGTCTCACGGTAGATGTACCTGTATCATGACCAGCAGTCTCACGGTACCTGTATCATGAACCAGCAGTCTCACGGTAGATGTACCTGTATCATGAGCCAGCAGTCTCACGGTAGATGTACCTGTATCATGAACCAGCAGTCTCACGGTACCTGTATCATGAACCAGTCTCACGGTAGATGTACCTGTATCATGAGCCAGCAGTCTCACGGTAGATGTACCTGTATCATGAACCAGCAGTCTCACGGTACCTGTATCATGAACCAGCAGTCTCACGGTAGATGTACCTGTATCATGAGCCAGCAGTCTCACGGTAGATGTACCTGTATCATGACCAGCAGTCTCACGGTACCTGTATCATGAACCAGCAGTCTCACGGTAGATGTACCTGTATCATGAGCCAGCAGTCTCACGGTAGATGTACCTGTATCATGAACCAGCAGTCTCACGGTAGATGTACCTGTATCATGAACCAGCAGTCTCACGGTAGATGTACCTGTATCATGAACCAGCAGTCTCACGGTACCTGTATCATGAACCAGCAGTCTCACGGTACCTGTATCATGAGCCAGCAGTCTCACGGTAGATGTACCTGTATCATGAACCAGCAGTCTCACGGTAGATGTACCTGTATCATGAACCAGCAGTCTCACGGTAGATGTACCTGTATCATGAGCCAGCAGTCTCACGGTAGATGTACCTGTATCATGAACCAGCAGTCTCACGGTACCTGTATCATGAGCCAGCAGTCTCACGGTAGATGTACCTGTATCATGAACCAGCAGTCTCACGGTAGATGTACCTGTATCATGAACCAGCAGTCTCACGGTAGATGTACCTGTATCATGAGCCAGCAGTCTCACGGTAGATGTACCTGTATCATGAGCCAGCAGTCTCACGGTAGATGTACCTGTATCATGAACCAGCAGTCTCACGGTAGATGTACCTGTATCATGAGCCAGCAGTCTCACGGTAGATGTACCTGTATCATGAACCAGCAGTCTCACGGTACCTGTATCATGAGCCAGCAGTCTCACGGTAGATGTACCTGTATCATGAACCAGCAGTCTCACGGTAGATGTACCTGTATCATGAACCAGCAGTCTCACGGTAGATGTACCTGTATCATGAGCCAGCAGTCTCACGGTAGATGTACCTGTATCATGAACCAGCAGTCTCACGGTAGATGTACCTGTATCATGAGCCAGCAGTCTCACGGTAGATGTACCTGTATCATGAACCAGCAGTCTCACGGTACCTGTATCATGAGCCAGCAGTCTCACGGTAGATGTACCTGTATCATGAGCCAGCAGTCTCACGGTAGATGTACCTGTATCATGAGCCAGCAGTCTCACGGTAGATGTACCTGTATCATGAACCAGCAGTCTCACGGTAGATGTACCTGTATCATGAACCAGCAGTCTCACGGTAGATGTACCTGTATCATGAGCCAGCAGTCTCACGGTAGATGTACCTGTATCATGAACCAGCAGTCTCACGGTAGATGTACCTGTATCATGAACCAGCAGTCTCACGGTAGATGTACCTGTATCATGAACCAGCAGTCTCACGGTAGATGTACCTGTATCATGAACCAGCAGTCTCACGGTAGATGTACCTGTATCATGAACCAGCAGTCTCACGGTAGATGTACCTGTATCATGAACCAGCAGTCTCACGGTAGATGTACCTGTATCATGAACCAGCAGTCTCACGGTAGATGTACCTGTATCATGAGCCAGCAGTCTCACGGTAGATGTACCTGTATCATGAACCAGCAGTCTCACGGTACCTGTATCATGAGCCAGCAGTCTCACGGTAGATGTACCTGTATCATGAACCAGCAGTCTCACGGTACCTGTATCATGAGCCAGCAGTCTCACGGTAGATGTACCTGTATCATGAACCAGCAGTCTCACGGTAGATGTACCTGTATCATGAACCAGCAGTCTCACGGTAGATGTACCTGTATCATGAACCAGCAGTCTCACGGTAGATGTACCTGTATCATGAACCAGCAGTCTCACGGTAGATGTACCTGTATCATGAACCAGCAGTCTCACGGTAGATGTACCTGTATCATGAACCAGCAGTCTCACGGTAGATGTACCTGTATCATGAACCAGCAGTCTCACGGTAGATGTACCTGTATCATGAACCAGCAGTCTCACGGTAGATGTACCTGTATCATGAACCAGCAGTCTCACGGTAGATGTACCTGTATCATGAACCAGCAGTCTCACGGTAGATGTACCTGTATCATGAGCCAGCAGTCTCACGGTACCTGTATCATGAGCCAGCAGTCTCACGGTAGATGTACCTGTATCATGACCAGCAGTCTCACGGTAGATGTACCTGTATCATGAACCAGCAGTCTCACGGTAGATGTACCTGTATCATG
The DNA here is from genome assembly GCA_020271785.1 of Procambarus virginalis. Classification (NCBI taxonomy): domain Eukaryota; kingdom Metazoa; phylum Arthropoda; class Malacostraca; order Decapoda; family Cambaridae; genus Procambarus; species Procambarus virginalis. The sequence continues at coordinate 102,170 of WNGS01002136.1, forward strand.
AACCAGCAGTCTCACGGTAGATGTACCTGTATCATGAACCAGCAGTCTCACGGTAGATGTACCTGTATCATGAACCAGCAGTCTCACGGTAGATGTACCTGTATCATGAACCAGCAGTCTCACGGTAGATGTACCTGTATCATGAACCAGCAGTCTCACGGTAGATGTACCTGTATCATGAACCAGCAGTCTCACGGTAGATGTACCTGTATCATGAACCAGCAGTCTCACGGTAGATGTACCTGTATCATGAACCAGCAGTCTCACGGTAGATGTACCTGTATCATGAACCAGCAGTCTCACGGTAGATGTACCTGTATCATGAACCAGCAGTCTCACGGTAGATGTACCTGTATCATGAACCAGCAGTCTCACGGTAGATGTACCTGTATCATGAACCAGCAGTCTCACGGTAGATGTACCTGTATCATGAACCAGCAGTCTCACGGTACCTGTATCATGAGCCAGCAGTCTCACGGTAGATGTACCTGTATCATGAACCAGCAGTCTCACGGTAGATGTACCTGTATCATGAACCAGCAGTCTCACGGTAGATGTACCTGTATCATGAACCAGCAGTCTCACGGTAGATGTACCTGTATCATGAACCAGCAGTCTCACGGTAGATGTACCTGTATCATGAACCAGCAGTCTCACGGTAGATGTACCTGTATCATGAACCAGCAGTCTCACGGTAGATGTACCTGTATCATGAACCAGCAGTCTCACGGTAGATGTACCTGTATCATGAGCCAGCAGTCTCACGGTAGATGTACCTGTATCATGAACCAGCAGTCTCACGGTAGATGTACCTGTATCATGAACCAGCAGTCTCACGGTAGATGTACCTGTATCATGAACCAGCAGTCTCACGGTACCTGTATCATGAACCAGCAGTCTCACGGTAGATGTACCTGTATCATGAACCAGCAGTCTCACGGTAGATGTACCTGTATCATGAACCAGCAGTCTCACGGTAGATGTACCTGTATCATGAACCAGCAGTCTCACGGTAGATGTACCTGTATCATGAACCAGCAGTCTCACGGTAGATGTACCTGTATCATGAACCAGCAGTCTCACGGTAGATGTACCTGTATCATGAACCAGCAGTCTCACGGTAGATGTACCTGTATCATGAACCAGCAGTCTCACGGTAGATGTACCTGTATCATGAGCCAGCAGTCTCACGGTAGATGTACCTGTATCATGAACCAGCAGTCTCACGGTAGATGTACCTGTATCATGAGCCAGCAGTCTCACGGTAGATGTACCTGTATCATGAACCAGCAGTCTCACGGTACCTGTATCATGAGCCAGCAGTCTCACGGTAGATGTACCTGTATCATGAACCAGCAGTCTCACGGTAGATGTACCTGTATCATGAACCAGCAGTCTCACGGTAGATGTACCTGTATCATGAACCAGCAGTCTCACGGTAGATGTACCTGTATCATGAACCAGCAGTCTCACGGTAGATGTACCTGTATCATGAACCAGCAGTCTCACGGTAGATGTACCTGTATCATGAACCAGCAGTCTCACGGTAGATGTACCTGTATCATGAACCAGCAGTCTCACGGTAGATGTACCTGTATCATGAACCAGCAGTCTCACGGTAGATGTACCTGTATCATGAACCAGCAGTCTCACGGTAGATGTACCTGTATCATGAACCAGCAGTCTCACGGTAGATGTACCTGTATCATGAACCAGCAGTCTCACGGTAGATGTACCTGTATCATGAACCAGCAGTCTCACGGTAGATGTACCTGTATCATGAACCAGCAGTCTCACGGTAGATGTACCTGTATCATGAACCAGCAGTCTCACGGTAGATGTACCTGTATCATGAACCAGCAGTCTCACGGTAGATGTACCTGTATCATGAACCAGCAGTCTCACGGTAGATGTACCTGTATCATGAGCCAGCAGTCTCACGGTAGATGTACCTGTATCATGAACCAGCAGTCTCACGGTACCTGTATCATGAACCAGCAGTCTCACGGTAGATGTACCTGTATCATGAACCAGCAGTCTCACGGTAGATGTACCTGTATCATGAACCAGCAGTCTCACGGTAGATGTACCTGTATCATGAACCAGCAGTCTCACGGTAGATGTACCTGTATCATGAACCAGCAGTCTCACGGTAGATGTACCTGTATCATGAGCCAGCAGTCTCACGGTAGATGTACCTGTATCATGAACCAGCAGTCTCACGGTAGATGTACCTGTATCATGAACCAGCAGTCTCACGGTAGATGTACCTGTATCATGAACCAGCAGTCTCACGGTAGATGTACCTGTATCATGAACCAGCAGTCTCACGGTAGATGTACCTGTATCATGAACCAGCAGTCTCACGGTAGATGTACCTGTATCATGAACCAGCAGTCTCACGGTAGATGTACCTGTATCATGAACCAGCAGTCTCACGGTAGATGTACCTGTATCATGAACCAGCAGTCTCACGGTAGATGTACCTGTATCATGAACCAGCAGTCTCACGGTAGATGTACCTGTATCATGAACCAGCAGTCTCACGGTAGATGTACCTGTATCATGAACCAGCAGTCTCACGGTAGATGTACCTGTATCATGAACCAGCAGTCTCACGGTAGATGTACCTGTATCATGAGCCAGCAGTCTCACGGTAGATGTACCTGTATCATGAACCAGCAGTCTCACGGTACCTGTATCATGAGCCAGCAGTCTCACGGTAGATGTACCTGTATCATGAACCAGCAGTCTCACGGTACCTGTATCATGAGCCAGCAGTCTCACGGTAGATGTACCTGTATCATGAACCAGCAGTCTCACGGTAGATGTACCTGTATCATGAACCAGCAGTCTCACGGTAGATGTACCTGTATCATGAGCCAGCAGTCTCACGGTAGATGTACCTGTATCATGAACCAGCAGTCTCACGGTAGATGTACCTGTATCATGAACCAGCAGTCTCACGGTAGATGTACCTGTATCATGAACCAGCAGTCTCACGGTAGATGTACCTGTATCATGAACCAGCAGTCTCACGGTAGATGTACCTGTATCATGAACCAGCAGTCTCACGGTAGATGTACCTGTATCATGAACCAGCAGTCTCACGGTAGATGTACCTGTATCATGAACCAGCAGTCTCACGGTAGATGTACCTGTATCATGAACCAGCAGTCTCACGGTAGATGTACCTGTATCATGAACCAGCAGTCTCACGGTAGATGTACCTGTATCATGAACCAGCAGTCTCACGGTACCTGTATCATGAGCCAGCAGTCTCACGGTAGATGTACCTGTATCATGAACCAGCAGTCTCACGGTAGATGTACCTGTATCATGAACCAGCAGTCTCACGGTAGATGTACCTGTATCATGAACCAGCAGTCTCACGGTAGATGTACCTGTATCATGAACCAGCAGTCTCACGGTAGATGTACCTGTATCATGAACCAGCAGTCTCACGGTAGATGTACCTGTATCATGAACCAGCAGTCTCACGGTACCTGTATCATGAACCAGCAGTCTCACGGTAGATGTACCTGTATCATGAACCAGCAGTCTCACGGTACCTGTATCATGAGCCAGCAGTCTCACGGTAGATGTACCTGTATCATGAACCAGCAGTCTCACGGTACCTGTATCATGAACCAGCAGTCTCACGGTAGATGTACCTGTATCATGAACCAGCAGTCTCACGGTAGATGTACCTGTATCATGAACCAGCAGTCTCACGGTAGATGTACCTGTATCATGAACCAGCAGTCTCACGGTAGATGTACCTGTATCATGAACCAGCAGTCTCACGGTAGATGTACCTGTATCATGAACCAGCAGTCTCACGGTAGATGTACCTGTATCATGAACCAGCAGTCTCACGGTAGATGTACCTGTATCATGAACCAGCAGTCTCACGGTAGATGTACCTGTATCATGAACCAGCAGTCTCACGGTAGATGTACCTGTATCATGAACCAGCAGTCTCACGGTAGATGTACCTGTATCATGAACCAGCAGTCTCACGGTAGATGTACCTGTATCATGAACCAGCAGTCTCACGGTAGATGTACCTGTATCATGAGCCAGCAGTCTCACGGTAGATGTACCTGTATCATGAACCAGCAGTCTCACGGTACCTGTATCATGAGCCAGCAGTCTCACGGTAGATGTACCTGTATCATGAACCAGCAGTCTCACGGTACCTGTATCATGAGCCAGCAGTCTCACGGTAGATGTACCTGTATCATGAGCCAGCAGTCTCACGGTAGATGTACCTGTATCATGAACCAGCAGTCTCACGGTAGATGTACCTGTATCATGAACCAGCAGTCTCACGGTAGATGTACCTGTATCATGAACCAGCAGTCTCACGGTAGATGTACCTGTATCATGAACCAGCAGTCTCACGGTAGATGTACCTGTATCATGAACCAGCAGTCTCACGGTAGATGTACCTGTATCATGAACCAGCAGTCTCACGGTAGATGTACCTGTATCATGAACCAGCAGTCTCACGGTAGATGTACCTGTATCATGAACCAGCAGTCTCACGGTAGATGTACCTGTATCATGAACCAGCAGTCTCACGGTAGATGTACCTGTATCATGAACCAGCAGTCTCACGGTAGATGTACCTGTATCATGAACCAGCAGTCTCACGGTACCTGTATCATGAGCCAGCAGTCTCACGGTAGATGTACCTGTATCATGAGCCAGCAGTCTCACGGTAGATGTACCTGTATCATGAACCAGCAGTCTCACGGTAGATGTACCTGTATCATGAACCAGCAGTCTCACGGTAGATGTACCTGTATCATGAACCAGCAGTCTCACGGTAGATGTACCTGTATCATGAACCAGCAGTCTCACGGTAGATGTACCTGTATCATGAACCAGCAGTCTCACGGTACCTGTATCATGAGCCAGCAGTCTCACGGTAGATGTACCTGTATCATGAACCAGCAGTCTCACGGTAGATGTACCTGTATCATGAACCAGCAGTCTCACGGTAGATGTACCTGTATCATGAACCAGCAGTCTCACGGTAGATGTACCTGTATCATGAACCAGCAGTCTCACGGTAGATGTACCTGTATCATGAACCAGCAGTCTCACGGTAGATGTACCTGTATCATGAACCAGCAGTCTCACGGTACCTGTATCATGAACCAGCAGTCTCACGGTAGATGTACCTGTATCATGAACCAGCAGTCTCACGGTACCTGTATCATGAACCAGCAGTCTCACGGTAGATGTACCTGTATCATGAACCAGCAGTCTCACGGTACCTGTATCATGAGCCAGCAGTCTCACGGTAGATGTACCTGTATCATGAACCAGCAGTCTCACGGTACCTGTATCATGAACCAGCAGTCTCACGGTAGATGTACCTGTATCATGAACCAGCAGTCTCACGGTACCTGTATCATGAACCAGCAGTCTCACGGTAGATGTACCTGTATCATGAGCCAGCAGTCTCACGGTAGATGTACCTGTATCATGAACCAGCAGTCTCACGGTACCTGTATCATGAACCAGCAGTCTCACGGTAGATGTACCTGTATCATGAACCAGCAGTCTCACGGTAGATGTACCTGTATCATGAACCAGCAGTCTCACGGTAGATGTACCTGTATCATGAACCAGCAGTCTCACGGTACCTGTATCATGAACCAGCAGTCTCACGGTAGATGTACCTGTATCATGAGCCAGCAGTCTCACGGTAGATGTACCTGTATCATGAACCAGCAGTCTCACGGTACCTGTATCATGAACCAGCAGTCTCACGGTAGATGTACCTGTATCATGAGCCAGCAGTCTCACGGTAGATGTACCTGTATCATGAACCAGCAGTCTCACGGTACCTGTATCATGAACCAGCAGTCTCACGGTAGATGTACCTGTATCATGAACCAGCAGTCTCACGGTACCTGTATCATGAACCAGCAGTCTCACGGTACCTGTATCATGAACCAGCAGTCTCACGGTAGATGTACCTGTATCATGAACCAGCAGTCTCACGGTACCTGTATCATGAGCCAGCAGTCTCACGGTAGATGTACCTGTATCATGAACCAGCAGTCTCACGGTAGATGTACCTGTATCATGAACCAGCAGTCTCACGGTAGATGTACCTGTATCATGAACCAGCAGTCTCACGGTAGATGTACCTGTATCATGAACCAGCAGTCTCACGGTAGATGTACCTGTATCATGAACCAGCAGTCTCACGGTAGATGTACCTGTATCATGAACCAGCAGTCTCACGGTAGATGTACCTGTATCATGAACCAGCAGTCTCACGGTAGATGTACCTGTATCATGAACCAGCAGTCTCACGGTAGATGTACCTGTATCATGAACCAGCAGTCTCACGGTACCTGTATCATGAACCAGCAGTCTCACGGTAGATGTACCTGTATCATGAACCAGCAGTCTCACGGTAGATGTACCTGTATCATGAACCAGCAGTCTCACGGTACCTGTATCATGAACCAGCAGTCTCACGGTAGATGTACCTGTATCATGAACCAGCAGTCTCACGGTACCTGTATCATGAACCAGCAGTCTCACGGTAGATGTACCTGTATCATGAACCAGCAGTCTCACGGTAGATGTACCTGTATCATGAACCAGCAGTCTCACGGTACCTGTATCATGAACCAGCAGTCTCACGGTAGATGTACCTGTATCATGAACCAGCAGTCTCACGGTAGATGTACCTGTATCATGAACCAGCAGTCTCACGGTACCTGTATCATGAACCAGCAGTCTCACGGTAGATGTACCTGTATCATGAACCAGCAGTCTCACGGTACCTGTATCATGAACCAGCAGTCTCACGGTACCTGTATCATGAACCAGCAGTCTCACGGTACCTGTATCATGAACCAGCAGTCTCACGGTACCTGTATCATGAACCAGCAGTCTCACGGTACCTGTATCATGAACCAGCAGTCTCACGGTAGATGTATCATGAGCCAGCAGTCTCACGGTAGATGTACCTGTATCATGAACCAGCAGTCTCACGGTAGATGTACCTGTATCATGAACCAGCAGTCTCACGGTAGATGTACCTGTATCATGAACCAGCAGTCTCACGGTAGATGTACCTGTATCATGAACCAGCAGTCTCACGGTAGATGTACCTGTATCATGAACCAGCAGTCTCACGGTAGATGTACCTGTATCATGAACCAGCAGTCTCACGGTACCTGTATCATGAACCAGCAGTCTCACGGTAGATGTACCTGTATCATGAACCAGCAGTCTCACGGTACCTGTATCATGAGCCAGCAGTCTCACGGTAGATGTACCTGTATCATGAACCAGCAGTCTCACGGTAGATGTACCTGTATCATGAACCAGCAGTCTCACGGTACCTGTATCATGAACCAGCAGTCTCACGGTAGATGTACCTGTATCATGAACCAGCAGTCTCACGGTAGATGTACCTGTATCATGAACCAGCAGTCTCACGGTACCTGTATCATGAACCAGCAGTCTCACGGTAGATGTACCTGTATCATGAACCAGCAGTCTCACGGTACCTGTATCATGAACCAGCAGTCTCACGGTAGATGTACCTGTATCATGAGCCAGCAGTCTCACGGTAGATGTACCTGTATCATGAACCAGCAGTCTCACGGTACCTGTATCATGAGCCAGCAGTCTCACGGTAGATGTACCTGTATCATGAGCCAGCAGTCTCACGGTAGATGTACCTGTATCATGAACCAGCAGTCTCACGGTACCTGTATCATGAACCAGCAGTCTCACGGTAGATGTACCTGTATCATGAACCAGCAGTCTCACGGTAGATGTACCTGTATCATGAACCAGCAGTCTCACGGTAGATGTACCTGTATCATGAACCAGCAGTCTCACGGTAGATGTACCTGTATCATGACCAGCAGTCTCACGGTAGATGTACCTGTATCATGAGCCAGCAGTCTCACGGTAGATGTACCTGTATCATGAACCAGCAGTCTCACGGTAGATGTACCTGTATCATGAACCAGCAGTCTCACGGTACCTGTATCATGAACCAGCAGTCTCACGGTAGATGTACCTGTATCATGAACCAGCAGTCTCACGGTACCTGTATCATGAACCAGCAGTCTCACGGTAGATGTACCTGTATCATGAACCAGCAGTCTCACGGTACCTGTATCATGAACCAGCAGTCTCACGGTAGATGTACCTGTATCATGACCAGCAGTCTCACGGTAGATGTACCTGTATCATGAACCAGCAGTCTCACGGTACCTGTATCATGAACCAGCAGTCTCACGGTAGATGTACCTGTATCATGAACCAGCAGTCTCACGGTACCTGTATCATGACCAGCAGTCTCACGGTAGATGTACCTGTATCATGAACCAGCAGTCTCACGGTAGATGTACCTGTATCATGAACCAGCAGTCTCACGGTAGATGTACCTGTATCATGAACCAGCAGTCTCACGGTAGATGTACCTGTATCATGAACCAGCAGTCTCACGGTAGATGTACCTGTATCATGAACCAGCAGTCTCACGGTAGATGTACCTGTATCATGAACCAGCAGTCTCACGGTAGATGTACCTGTATCATGAACCAGCAGTCTCACGGTAGATGTACCTGTATCATGAACCAGCAGTCTCACGGTAGATGTACCTGTATCATGAACCAGCAGTCTCACGGTAGATGTACCTGTATCATGAACCAGCAGTCTCACGGTAGATGTACCTGTATCATGAACCAGCAGTCTCACGGTAGATGTACCTGTATCATGAACCAGCAGTCTCACGGTAGATGTACCTGTATCATGAACCAGCAGTCTCACGGTACCTGTATCATGAACCAGCAGTCTCACGGTACCTGTATCATGAACCAGCAGTCTCACGGTACCTGTATCATGAACCAGCAGTCTCACGGTACCTGTATCATGAACCAGCAGTCTCACGGTACCTGTATCATGAACCAGCAGTCTCACGGTAGATGTACCTGTATCATGAACCAGCAGTCTCACGGTACCTGTATCATGAACCAGCAGTCTCACGGTACCTGTATCATGAACCAGCAGTCTCACGGTACCTGTATCATGAACCAGCAGTCTCACGGTACCTGTATCATGAACCAGCAGTCTCACGGTACCTGTATCATGAACCAGCAGTCTCACGGTAGATGTATCATGAGCCAGCAGTCTCACGGTAGATGTACCTGTATCATGAACCAGCAGTCTCACGGTAGATGTACCTGTATCATGAACCAGCAGTCTCACGGTAGATGTACCTGTATCATGAACCAGCAGTCTCACGGTAGATGTACCTGTCATGAACCAGCAGTCTCACGGTAGATGTACCTGTATCATGAACCAGCAGTCTCACGGTAGATGTACCTGTATCATGAACCAGCAGTCTCACGGTACCTGTATCATGAACCAGCAGTCTCACGGTAGATGTACCTGTATCATGAACCAGCAGTCTCACGGTAGATGTACCTGTATCATGAACCAGCAGTCTCACGGTACCTGTATCATGAACCAGCAGTCTCACGGTAGATGTACCTGTATCATGAACCAGCAGTCTCACGGTAGATGTACTGTATCATGAACCAGCAGTCTCACGGTGTACCTGTATCATGAACCAGCAGTCTCACGGTAGATGTACCTGTATCATGAACCAGCAGTCTCACGGTACCTGTATCATGAACCAGCAGTCTCACGGTAGATGTACCTGTATCATGAGCCAGCAGTCTCACGGTAGATGTACCTGTATCATGAACCAGCAGTCTCACGGTACCTGTATCATGACCAGCAGTCTCACGGTAGATGTACCTGTATCATGAACCAGCAGTCTCACGGTAGATGTACCTGTATCATGAACCAGCAGTCTCACGGTACCTGTATCATGAACCAGCAGTCTCACGGTAGATGTACCTGTATCATGAACCAGCAGTCTCACGGTAGATGTACCTGTATCATGAACCAGCAGTCTCACGGTAGATGTACCTGTATCATGAACCAGCAGTCTCACGGTAGATGTACCTGTATCATGAACCAGCAGTCTCACGGTAGATGTACCTGTATCATGAGCAGCAGTCTCACGGTAGATGTACCTGTATCATGAACCAGCAGTCTCACGGTAGATGTACCTGTATCATGAACCAGCAGTCTCACGGTACCTGTATCATGAACCAGCAGTCTCACGGTAGATGTACCTGTATCATGAACAGCAGTCTCACGGTACCTGTATCATGAACCAGCAGTCTCACGGTAGATGTACCTGTATCATGAGCCAGCAGTCTCACGGTAGATGTACCTGTATCATGAACCAGCAGTCTCACGGTACCTGTATCATGAGCCAGCAGTCTCACGGTAGATGTACCTGTATCATGAACCAGCAGTCTCACGGTACCTGTATCATGAACCAGCAGTCTCACGGATGTACCTGTATCATGAACCAGCAGTCTCACGGTAGATGTACCTGTATCATGAACCAGCAGTCTCACGGTAGATGTACCTGTATCATGAACCAGCAGTCTCACGGTAGATGTACCTGTATCATGAACCAGCAGTCTCACGGTAGATGTACCTGTATCATGAACCAGCAGTCTCACGGTAGATGTACCTGTATCATGAACCAGCAGTCTCACGGTAGATGTACCTGTATCATGAACCAGCAGTCTCACGGTAGATGTACCTGTATCATGAACCAGCAGTCTCACGGTAGATGTACCTGTATCATGAACCAGCAGTCTCACGGTAGATGTACCTGTATCATGAACCAGCAGTCTCACGGTAGATGTACCTGTATCATGAACCAGCAGTCTCACGGTAGATGTACCTGTATCATGAACCAGCAGTCTCACGGTAGATGTACCTGTATCATGAACCAGCAGTCTCACGGTAGATGTACCTGTATCATGAACCAGCAGTCTCACGGTACCTGTATCATGTCTCACCCTGTATCATGAACCAGCAGTCTCACGGTACCTGTATCATGAACCAGCAGTCTCACGGTACCTGTATCATGAACCAGCAGTCTCACGGTACCTGTATCATGAACCAGCAGTCTCACGGTAGATGTACCTGTATCATGAACCAGCAGTCTCACGGTACCTGTATCATGAACCAGCAGTCTCACGGTACCTGTATCATGAACCAGCAGTCTCACGGTACCTGTATCATGAACCAGCAGTCTCACGGTACCTGTATCATGAACCAGCAGTCTCACGGTACCTGTATCATGAACCAGCAGTCTCACGGTAGATGTATCATGAACCAGCAGTCTCACGGTAGATGTACCTGTATCATGAACCAGCAGTCTCACGGTAGATGTACCTGTATCATGAACCAGCAGTCTCACGGTAGATGTACCTGTATCATGAGCCAGCAGTCTCACGGTAGATGTACCTGTATCATGAAGCAGTCTCACGGTAGATGTACCTGTATCATGACCAGCAGTCTCACGGTAGATGTACCTGTATCATGAACCAGCAGTCTCACGGTACCTGTATCATGAACCAGCAGTCTCACGGTAGATGTACCTGTATCATGACCAGCAGTCTCACGGTAGATGTACCTGTATCATGAACCAGCAGTCTCACGGTACCTGTATCATGAACCAGCAGTCTCACGGTAGATGTACCTGTATCATGAACCAGCAGTCTCACGGTAGATGTACCTGTATCATGAACCAGCAGTCTCACGGTACCTGTATCATGAACCAGCAGTCTCACGGTAGATGTACCTGTATCATGAACCAGCAGTCTCACGGTAGATGTACCTGTATCATGAACCAGCAGTCTCACGGTAGATGTACCTGTATCATGAACCAGCAGTCTCACGGTACCTGTATCATGAGCAGCAGTCTCACGGTAGATGTACCTGTATCATGAACCAGCAGTCTCACGGTACCTGTATCATGAACCAGCAGTCTCACGGTAGATGTACCTGTATCATGAGCCAGCAGTCTCACGGTAGATGTACCTGTATCATGAACCAGCAGTCTCACGGTACCTGTATCATGAACCAGCAGTCTCACGGTAGATGTACCTGTATCATGAACCAGCAGTCTCACGGTAGATGTACCTGTATCATGAACCAGCAGTCTCACGGTACCTGTATCATGAACCAGCAGTCTCACGGTAGATGTACCTGTATCATGAACCAGCAGTCTCACGGTACCTGTATCATGAGCCAGCAGTCTCACGGTAGATGTACCTGTATCATGAACAGCAGTCTCACGGTAGATGTACCTGTATCATGAACCACCGTCTCCCAGGTCTCACGGTACCTGTATCATGAACCAGCAGTCTCACGGTAGATGTACCTGTATCATGAACCAGCAGTCTCACGGTAGATGTACCTGTATCATGAACCAGCAGTCTCACGGTAGATGTACCGTATCATGAACCAGCAGTCTCACGGTACCTGTATCATGAACCAGCAGTCTCACGGTAGATGTACCTGTATCATGAACCAGCAGTCTCACGGTAGATGTACCTGTATCATGAACCAGCAGTCTCACGGTACCTGTATCATGAACCAGCAGTCTCACGGTAGATGTACCTGTATCATGAACCAGCAGTCTCACGGTAGATGTACCTGTATCATGAACCAGCAGTCTCACGGTACCTGTATCATGAGCCAGCAGTCTCACGGTAGATGTACCTGTATCATGAGCCAGCAGTCTCACGGTAGATGTACCTGTATCATGAACCAGCAGTCTCACGGTACCTGTATCATGAACCAGCAGTCTCACGGTACCTGTATCATGAACCAGCAGTCTCACGGTACCTGTATCATGAACCAGCAGTCTCACGGTACCTGTATCATGAACCAGCAGTCTCACGGTAGATGTACCTGTATCATGAGCCAGCAGTCTCACGGTAGATGTACCTGTATCATGAGCCAGCAGTCTCACGGTAGATGTACTGTATCAGAACCAGCAGTCTCACGGTACCTGTATCATGAACCAGCAGTCTCACGGTAGACCATGTATCATGAACCAGCAGTCTCACGGTAGATGTACCTGTATCA
>WNGS01002136.1:116760-140835 GCA_020271785.1 Procambarus virginalis
TCTCACGGTACCTGTATCATGAACCAGCAGTCTCACGGTAGATGTACCTGTATCATGAACCAGCAGTCTCACGGTACCTGTATCATGAACCAGCAGTCTCACGGTACCTGTATCATGAACCAGCAGTCTCACGGTAGATGTACCTGTATCATGAACCAGCAGTCTCACGGTACCTGTATCATGAGCCAGCAGTCTCACGGTAGATGTACCTGTATCATGAACCAGCAGTCTCACGGTAGATGTACCTGTATCATGAACCAGCAGTCTCACGGTACCTGTATCATGAACCAGCAGTCTCACGGTAGATGTACCTGTATCATGAACCAGCAGTCTCACGGTAGATGTACCTGTATCATGAACCAGCAGTCTCACGGTAGATGTACCTGTATCATGAACCAGCAGTCTCACGGTACCTGTATCATGAACAGCAGTCTCACGGTAGATGTACCTGTATCATGAACCAGCAGTCTCACGGTAGATGTACCTGTCATGAACCAGCAGTCTCACGGTACCTGTATCATGAGCCAGCAGTCTCACGGTAGATGTACCTGTATCATGAACCAGCAGTCTCACGGTAGATGTACCTGTATCATGAACCAGCAGTCTCACGGTACCTGTATCATGAGCCAGCAGTCTCACGGTAGATGTACCTGTATCATGAGCCAGCAGTCTCACGGTAGATGTACTGTATCATGAACCAGCAGTCTCACGGTACCTGTATCATGAACCAGCAGTCTCATGGTACCTGTATCATGAACCAGCAGTTTCACGGCAGATGTACCTGTATCATGAACCAGCAGTCTCACGGTACCTGTATCATGAGCCAGCAGTCTAACGGTAGATGTACCTGTATCATGAACCAGCAGTCTCACGGTAGATGTACCTGTATCATGAACCAGCAGAGTCACGGTAGATGTACCTGTATCATGAACCAGCAGTCTCACGGTACCTGTATCATTAGCCAGCAGTCTCACGGTAGATGTACCTGTATCATGAACCACCAGTCTCACGGTACCTGTATCATGAACCAGCAGTCTCACGGTAGATGTACCTGTATCATGAACCAGCAGTCTCACGGTACCTGTATCATGAACCAGCAGTCCACGGTAGATGTACTTATATCATGAGCCAGCAGTCTCACGGTAGATGTACCTGTATCATGAACCAGCAGTCTCACGGTACCTGTATCATGAACCAGCAGTCTCACGGTAGATGTACCTGTATCATGAACGAGCAGTCTCACGGTAGATGTACCTGTATCATGAACCAGCAGTCTCACGGTACCTGTATCATGAACCAGGAGTCTCACGGTAGATGTACCTGTATCATGAACCAGCAGTCTCACGGTACCTGTATCATGAGCCAGCAGTCTCACGGTAGATGTACCTGCATCATGAGCCAGCAGTCTCACGGTAGATGTACCTGTATCATGAACCAGCAGTCTCACGGTACCTGTATCATGAGCCAGCAGTCTCACGGTAGATGTACCTGTATCATGAACCAGCAGTCTCACGGTAGATATACCTGTATCATGAACCAGCAGTCTCACGGTACCTGTATCATGAACCAGCAGTCTCACGGTAGATGTACCTGTATCATGAACCAGCAGTCTCACGGTACCTGTATCATGAACCAGCAGTCTCACGGTAGATGTACCTGTATCATGAACCAGCAGTCTCACGGTAGATGTACCTGTATCATGAACCAGCAGTCTCACGGTACCTGTATCATGAGCCAGCAGTCTCACGGTAGATGTACCTGTATCATGAGCCAGCAGTCTCACGGTAGATGTACCTGTATCATGAACCAGCAGTCTCACGGTACCTGTATCATGAACCAGCAGTCTCACGGTACCTGTATCATGAACCAGCAGTCTCACGGTACCTGTATCATGAACCAGCAGTCTCACGGTACCTGTATCATGAACCAGCAGTCTCACGGTAGATGTACCTGTATCATGAACCAGCAGTCTCACGGTAGATGTACCTGTATCATGAGCCAGCAGTCTCACGGTAGATGTACCTGTATCATGAACCAGCAGTCTCACGGTACCTGTATCATGAACCAGCAGTCTCACGGTACCTGTATCATGAACCAGCAGTCTCACGGTAGATGTACCTGTATCATGAACCAGCAGTCTCACGGTACCTGTATCATGAACCAGCAGTCTCACGGTACTGTATCATGAACCAGCAGTCTCACGGTAGATGTACCTGTATCATGAACCAGCAGTCTCACGGTACCTGTATCATGAACCAGCAGTCTCGCGGTACCTGTATCATGAACCAGCGGTCTCACGGTAGATGTACCTGTATCATGAACCAGCAGTCTCACGGTACCTGTATCATGAGCCAGCAGTCTCACGGTAGATGTACCTGTATCATGAGCCAGCAGTCTCACGGTAGATGTACCTGTATCATGAACCAGCAGTCTCACGGTAGATGTACCTGTATCATGAACCAGCAGTCTCACGGTACCTGTATCATGAACCAGCAGTCTCACGGTACCTGTATCATGAACCAGCAGTCTCACGGTACCTGTATCATGAACCAGCACTCTCACGGTAATTGTATCATGAACCAGCAGTCTCACGGTAGATGTACCTGTATCATGAACCAGCAGTCTCACGGTACCTGTATCATGAACCAGCAGTCTCACGGTAGATGTACCTGTATCATGAACCAGCAGTCTCACGGTACCTGTATCATGAACCAGCAGTCTCACGGTAGATGTACCTGTATCATGAACCAGCAGTCTCACGGTACCTGTATCATGAACCAGCAGTCTCACGGTAGATGTACCTGTATCATGAGCCAGCAGTCTCACGGTAGATGTACCTGTATCATGAACCAGCAGTCTCACGGTACCTGTATCATGAACCAGTACGTCTGTACGTACCTGTATCATGAACCAGCAGTCTCACGGTAGATGTACCTGTATCATGAACCAGCAGTCTCACGGTACCTGTATCATGAACCAGCAGTCACGCGGTACCTGTATCATGAACCAGCGGTCTCACGGTAGATGTACCTGTATCATGAACCAGCAGTCTCACAGTACCTGTATCATGAGCCAGCAGTCTCACGGTAGATGTACCTGTATCATGAGCCAGCAGTCTCACGGTAGATGTACCTGTATCATGAACCAGCAGTCTCACGGTAGATGTACCTGTATCATGAACCAGCAGTCTCACGGTAGATGTACCTGTATCATGAACCAGCAGTCTCACGGTACCTGTATCATGAGCCAGCAGTCTCACGGTAGATGTACCTGTATCATGAGCCAGCAGTCTCACGGTAGATGTACCTGTATCATGAACCAGCAGTCTCACGGTACCTGTATCATGAACCAGCAGTCTCACGGTACCTGTATCATGAACCAGCAGTCTCACGGTACCTGTATCATGAACCAGCAGTCTCACGGTACCTGTATCATGAACCAGCAGTCTCACGGTAGATGTACCTGTATCATGAGCCAGCAGTCTCACGGTAGATGTACCTGTATCATGAGCCAGCAGTCTCACGGTAGATGTACCTGTATCATGAACCAGCAGTCTCACGGTACCTGTATCATGAACCAGCAGTCTCACGGTACCTGTATCATGAACCAGCAGTCTCACGGTACCTGTATCATGAACCAGCAGTCTCACGGTACCTGTATCATGAACCAGCAGTCTCACGGTAGATGTACCTGTATCATGAACCAGCAGTCTCACGGTAGATGTACCTGTATCATGAACCAGCAGTCTCACGGTACTTGTATCATGAGCCAGCAGTCTCACGGTAGATGTACCTTTATCATGAGCCAGCAGTCTCACGGTAGATGTACCTGTATCATGAGCCAGCAGTCTCACGGTAGATGTACCTGTATCATGAGCCAGCAGTCTCACGGTAGATGTACCTGTATCATGAACCAGCAGTCTCACGGTACCTGTATCATGAACCAGCAGTCTCACGGTAGATGTACCTGTATCATGAGCCAGCAGTCTCACGGTAGATGTACCTGTATCATAAGCCAGCAGTCTCACGGTAGATGTACCTGTATCATGAACCAGCAGTCTCACGGTACCTGTATCATGAACCAGCAGTCTCACGGTACCTGTATCATGAACCAGCAGTCTCACGGTACCTGTATCATGAACCAGCACTCACACGGTAATTGTATCATGAACCAGCAGTCTCACGGTAGATGTACCTGTATCATGAGCCAGCTGTCTCACGGTACCTGTATCATGAAACAGCAGCCTCACGGTAGATGTACCTGTATCATGAACCAGCAGACTCACGGTACCTGTATCATGAACCAGCAGTCTCACGGTAGATGTACCTGTATCATGAACCAGCAGTCTCACGGTACCTGTATCATGAACCAGCAGTCTCACGGTAGATGTACCTGTATCATGAGCCAGCAGTCTCACGGTAGATGTACCTGTATCATGAACCAGCAGTCTCACGGTACTGTATCATGAACCAGCAGTCTCACGGTACGTGTATCATGAACCAGCAGTCTCACGGTAGATGTACCTGTATCATGAACAGTAGTCTCACGGTACCTGTATCATGAACCAGCAGTCTCGCGNTCACGGTAGATGTACCTGTATCATGAACCAGCAGTCTCACGGTTACCTGTATCATGACCAGCAGTCTCACGGTAGATGTACCTGTATCATGAACCAGCAGTCTCACGGTAGATGTACCTGTATCATGAGCCAGCAGTCTCACGGTAGATGTACCTGTATCATGAACCAGCAGTCTCACGGTACCTGTATCATGAACCAGCAGTCTCACGGTAGATGTACCTGTATCATGAACCAGCAGTCTCACGGTAGATGTACCTGTATCATGAACCAGCAGTCTCACGGTACCTGTATCATGACCAGCAGTCTCACGGTAGATGTACCTGTATCATGAGCCAGCAGTCTCACGGTAGATGTACCTGTATCATGAACCAGCAGTCTCACGGTACCTGTATCATGACCAGCAGTCTCACGGTAGATGTACCTGTATCATGAGCCAGCAGTCTCACGGTAGATGTACCTGTATCATGAACCAGCAGTCTCACGGTACCTGTATCATGAACCAGCAGTCTCACGGTAGATGTACCTGTATCATGAGCCAGCAGTCTCACGGTAGATGTACCTGTATCATGAACCAGCAGTCTCACGGTACCTGTATCATGAGCCAGCAGTCTCACGGTAGATGTACCTGTATCATGAACCAGCAGTCTCACGGTAGATGTACCTGTATCATGAGCCAGCAGTCTCACGGTAGATGTACCTGTATCATGAACCAGCAGTCTCACGTTACCTGTATCATGAGCCAGCAGTCTCACGGTAGATGTACCTGTATCATGAACCAGCAGTCTCACGGTACCTGTATCATGAGCCAGCAGTCTCACGGTAGATGTACCTGTATCATGAACCAGCAGTCTCACGGTACCTGTATCATGACCAGCAGTCTCACGGTAGATGTACCTGTATCATGAGCCAGCAGTCTCACGGTAGATGTACCTGTATCATGAACCAGCAGTCTCACGGTAGATGTACCTGTATCATGAGCCAGCAGTCTCACGGTAGATGTACCTGTATCATGAACCAGCAGTCTCACGGTACCTGTATCATGAGCCAGCAGTCTCACGGTAGATGTACCTGTATCATGAACCAGCAGTCTCACGGTAGATGTACCTGTATCATGAACCAGCAGTCTCACGGTAGATGTACCTGTATCATGAGCCAGCAGTCTCACGGTAGATGTACCTGTATCATGAGCCAGCAGTCTCACGGTAGATGTACCTGTATCATGAACCAGCAGTCTCACGGTAGATGTACCTGTATCATGAGCCAGCAGTCTCACGGTAGATGTACCTGTATCATGAACCAGCAGTCTCACGGTACCTGTATCATGAGCCAGCAGTCTCACGGTAGATGTACCTGTATCATGACCAGCAGTCTCACGGTAGATGTACCTGTATCATGAACCAGCAGTCTCACGGTAGATGTACCTGTATCATGAGCCAGCAGTCTCACGGTAGATGTACCTGTATCATGAACCAGCAGTCTCACGGTAGATGTACCTGTATCATGAGCCAGCAGTCTCACGGTAGATGTACCTGTATCATGAACCAGCAGTCTCACGGTACCTGTATCATGAGCCAGCAGTCTCACGGTAGATGTACCTGTATCATGAACCAGCAGTCTCACGGTAGATGTACCTGTATCATGAACCAGCAGTCTCACGGTAGATGTACCTGTATCATGAACAGCAGTCTCACGGTAGATGTACCTGTATCATGAACCAGCAGTCTCACGGTAGATGTACCTGTATCATGAACCAGCAGTCTCACGGTAGATGTACCTGTATCATGAACCAGCAGTCTCACGGTAGATGTACCTGTATCATGAACCAGCAGTCTCACGGTAGATGTACCTGTATCATGAACCAGCAGTCTCACGGTAGATGTACCTGTATCATGAACCAGCAGTCTCACGGTAGATGTACCTGTATCATGAACCAGCAGTCTCACGGTAGATGTACCTGTATCATGAACCAGCAGTCTCACGGTAGATGTACCTGTATCATGAACCAGCAGTCTCACGGTAGATGTACCTGTATCATGAGCCAGCAGTCTCACGGTAGATGTACCTGTATCATGAACCAGCAGTCTCACGGTACCTGTATCATGAACCAGCAGTCTCACGGTAGATGTACCTGTATCATGAACCAGCAGTCTCACGGTACCTGTATCATGAACCAGCAGTCTCACGGTAGATGTACCTGTATCATGAACCAGCAGTCTCACGGTAGATGTACCTGTATCATGAACCAGCAGTCTCACGGTAGATGTACCTGTATCATGAACCAGCAGTCTCACGGTAGATGTACCTGTATCATGAACCAGCAGTCTCACGGTAGATGTACCTGTATCATGAACCAGCAGTCTCACGGTAGATGTACCTGTATCATGACCAGCAGTCTCACGGTAGATGTACCTGTATCATGAACAGCAGTCTCACGGTACCTGTATCATGAGCCAGCAGTCTCACGGTAGATGTACCTGTATCATGAACCAGCAGTCTCACGGTAGATGTACCTGTATCATGAACCAGCAGTCTCACGGTAGATGTACCTGTATCATGAACCAGCAGTCTCACGGTACCTGTATCATGAACCAGCAGTCTCACGGTAGATGTACCTGTATCATGAGCCAGCAGTCTCACGGTAGATGTACCTGTATCATGAACCAGCAGTCTCACGGTACCTGTATCATGAACCAGCAGTCTCACGGTAGATGTACCTGTATCATGAGCCAGCAGTCTCACGGTAGATGTACCTGTATCATGAACCAGCAGTCTCACGGTACCTGTATCATGAACCAGCAGTCTCACGGTAGATGTACCTGTATCATGAGCCAGCAGTCTCACGGTAGATGTACCTGTATCATGAACCAGCAGTCTCACGGTACCTGTATCATGAACCAGCAGTCTCACGGTAGATGTACCTGTATCATGAACCAGCAGTCTCACGGTAGATGTACCTGTATCATGAACCAGCAGTCTCACGGTACCTGTATCATGACCAGCAGTCTCACGGTAGATGTACCTGTATCATGAACCAGCAGTCTCACGGTAGATGTACCTGTATCATGAACCAGCAGTCTCACGGTAGATGTACCTGTATCATGAACCAGCAGTCTCACGGTACCTGTATCATGAGCCAGCAGTCTCACGGTAGATGTACCTGTATCATGAACCAGCAGTCTCACGGTACCTGTATCATGAACCAGCAGTCTCACGGTAGATGTACCTGTATCATGAACCAGCAGTCTCACGGTACCTGTATCATGACCAGCAGTCTCACGGTAGATGTACCTGTATCATGAACCAGCAGTCTCACGGTAGATGTACCTGTATCATGAACCAGCAGTCTCACGGTAGATGTACCTGTATCATGAGCCAGCAGTCTCACGGTAGATGTACCTGTATCATGAACCAGCAGTCTCACGGTACCTGTATCATGAACCAGCAGTCTCACGGTAGATGTACCTGTATCATGAACCAGCAGTCTCACGGTAGATGTACCTGTATCATGAACCAGCAGTCTCACGGTAGATGTACCTGTATCATGAACCAGCAGTCTCACGGTAGATGTACCTGTATCATGAACCAGCAGTCTCACGGTAGATGTACCTGTATCATGAACCAGCAGTCTCACGGTAGATGTACCTGTATCATGAGCCAGCAGTCTCACGGTAGATGTACCTGTATCATGAACCAGCAGTCTCACGGTACCTGTATCATGAGCCAGCAGTCTCACGGTAGATGTACCTGTATCATGAACCAGCAGTCTCACGGTAGATGTACCTGTATCATGAACCAGCAGTCTCACGTAGATGTACCTGTATCATGAACCAGCAGTCTCACGGTAGATGTACCTGTATCATGAACCAGCAGTCTCACGGTAGATGTACCTGTATCATGAGCCAGCAGTCTCACGGTAGATGTACCTGTATCATGAACCAGCAGTCTCACGGTACCTGTATCATGAACCAGCAGTCTCACGGTAGATGTACCTGTATCATGAACCAGCAGTCTCACGGTAGATGTACCTGTATCATGAACCAGCAGTCTCACGGTAGATGTACCTGTATCATGAACCAGCAGTCTCACGGTAGATGTACCTGTATCATGAACCAGCAGTCTCACGGTAGATGTACCTGTATCATGAACCAGCAGTCTCACGGTAGATGTACCTGTATCATGAACCAGCAGTCTCACGGTAGATGTACCTGTATCATGAACCAGCAGTCTCACGGTAGATGTACCTGTATCATGAACCAGCAGTCTCACGGTAGATGTACCTGTATCATGAACCAGCAGTCTCACGGTAGATGTACCTGTATCATGAACCAGCAGTCTCACGGTAGATGTACCTGTATCATGAACCAGCAGTCTCACGGTAGATGTACCTGTATCATGAGCCAGCAGTCTCACGGTAGATGTACCTGTATCATGAACCAGCAGTCTCACGGTACCTGTATCATGAGCCAGCAGTCTCACGGTAGATGTACCTGTATCATGAACCAGCAGTCTCACGGTACCTGTATCATGAACCAGCAGTCTCACGGTAGATGTACCTGTATCATGACCAGCAGTCTCACGGTAGATGTACCTGTATCATGAACCAGCAGTCTCACGGTAGATGTACCTGTATCATGAACCAGCAGTCTCACGGTAGATGTACCTGTATCATGAACCAGCAGTCTCACGGTAGATGTACCTGTATCATGAACCAGCAGTCTCACGGTAGATGTACCTGTATCATGAACCAGCAGTCTCACGGTAGATGTACCTGTATCATGAACCAGCAGTCTCACGGTAGATGTACCTGTATCATGAACCAGCAGTCTCACGGTACCTGTATCATGAACCAGCAGTCTCACGGTAGATGTACCTGTATCATGAGCCAGCAGTCTCACGGTAGATGTACCTGTATCATGAACCAGCAGTCTCACGGTACCTGTATCATGAACCAGCAGTCTCACGGTAGATGTACCTGTATCATGAACCAGCAGTCTCACGGTAGATGTACCTGTATCATGAACCAGCAGTCTCACGGTAGATGTACCTGTATCATGAACCAGCAGTCTCACGGTACCTGTATCATGAACCAGCAGTCTCACGGTAGATGTACCTGTATCATGAACCAGCAGTCTCACGGTACCTGTATCATGAGCCAGCAGTCTCACGGTAGATGTACCTGTATCATGAACCAGCAGTCTCACGGTACCTGTATCATGAGCCAGCAGTCTCACGGTAGATGTACCTGTATCATGAACCAGCAGTCTCACGGTAGATGTACCTGTATCATGAACCAGCAGTCTCACGGTAGATGTACCTGTATCATGAACCAGCAGTCTCACGGTAGATGTACCTGTATCATGAACCAGCAGTCTCACGGTACCTGTCATGAGCCAGCAGTCTCACGGTAGATGTACCTGTATCATGAACCAGCAGTCTCACGGTAGATGTACCTGTATCATGAACCAGCAGTCTCACGGTAGATGTACCTGTATCATGAGCCAGCAGTCTCACGGTAGATGTACCTGTATCATGACCAGCAGTCTCACGGTAGATGTACCTGTATCATGAACCAGCAGTCTCACGGTAGATGTACCTGTATCATGAACAGCAGTCTCACGGTAGATGTACCTGTATCATGAACCAGCAGTCTCACGGTACCTGTATCATGAGCCAGCAGTCTCACGGTAGATGTACCTGTATCATGAACCAGCAGTCTCACGGTAGATGTACCTGTATCATGAACCAGCAGTCTCACGGTAGATGTACCTGTATCATGAGCCAGCAGTCTCACGGTAGATGTACCTGTATCATGAACCAGCAGTCTCACGGTAGATGTACCTGTATCATGAACCAGCAGTCTCACGGTAGATGTACCTGTATCATGAACCAGCAGTCTCACGGTACCTGTATCATGAACCAGCAGTCTCACGGTAGATGTACCTGTATCATGAGCCAGCAGTCTCACGGTAGATGTACCTGTATCATGAACCAGCAGTCTCACGGTAGATGTACCTGTATCATGAACCAGCAGTCTCACGGTAGATGTACCTGTATCATGAACCAGCAGTCTCACGGTAGATGTACCTGTATCATGAACCAGCAGTCTCACGGTAGATGTACCTGTATCATGAACCAGCAGTCTCACGGTAGATGTACCTGTATCATGAACCAGCAGTCTCACGGTAGATGTACCTGTATCATGACCAGCAGTCTCACGGTAGATGTACCTGTATCATGAACCAGCAGTCTCACGGTAGATGTACCTGTATCATGAACCAGCAGTCTCACGGTAGATGTACCTGTATCATGAACCAGCAGTCTCACGGTAGATGTACCTGTATCATGAACCAGCAGTCTCACGGTAGATGTACCTGTATCATGAGCCAGCAGTCTCACGGTAGATGTACCTGTATCATGAACCAGCAGTCTCACGGTACCTGTATCATGAACCAGCAGTCTCACGGTAGATGTACCTGTATCATGAACCAGCAGTCTCACGGTACCTGTATCATGACCAGCAGTCTCACGGTAGATGTACCTGTATCATGAACCAGCAGTCTCACGGTAGATGTACCTGTATCATGAACCAGCAGTCTCACGGTAGATGTACCTGTATCATGAACCAGCAGTCTCACGGTAGATGTACCTGTATCATGAACCAGCAGTCTCACGGTAGATGTACCTGTATCATGAACCAGCAGTCTCACGGTAGATGTACCTGTATCATGAACCAGCAGTCTCACGGTAGATGTACCTGTATCATGAACCAGCAGTCTCACGGTAGATGTACCTGTATCATGAACCAGCAGTCTCACGGTAGATGTACCTGTATCATGAGCCAGCAGTCTCACGGTAGATGTACCTGTATCATGAACCAGCAGTCTCACGGTAACTGTATCATGAACCAGCAGTCTCACGGTAGATGTACCTGTATCATGAACCAGCAGTCTCACGGTAGATGTACCTGTATCATGAGCCAGCAGTCTCACGGTAGATGTACCTGTATCATGAACCAGCAGTCTCACGGTAGATGTACCTGTATCATGAACCAGCAGTCTCACGGTAGATGTACCTGTATCATGAACCAGCAGTCTCACGGTACCTGTATCATGAGCCAGCAGTCTCACGGTAGATGTACCTGTATCATGAGCCAGCAGTCTCACGGTAGATGTACCTGTATCATGCCAGCAGTCTCACGGTAGATGTACCTGTATCATGAACCAGCAGTCTCACGGTAGATGTACCTGTATCATGAGCCAGCAGTCTCACGGTAGATGTACCTGTATCATGAACCAGCAGTCTCACGGTAGATGTACCTGTATCATGAACCAGCAGTCTCACGGTAGATGTACCTGTATCATGAACCAGCAGTCTCACGGTAGATGTACCTGTATCATGAACCAGCAGTCTCACGGTAGATGTACCTGTATCATGAACCAGCAGTCTCACGGTAGATGTACCTGTATCATGAACCAGCAGTCTCACGGTAGATGTACCTGTATCATGAGCCAGCAGTCTCACGGTAGATGTATCATGAACCAGCAGTCTCACGGTAGATGTACCTGTATCATGAGCCAGCAGTCTCACGGTAGATGTACCTGTATCATGAACCAGCAGTCTCACGGTACCTGTATCATGAACCAGCAGTCTCACGGTAGATGTACCTGTATCATGAGCCAGCAGTCTCACGGTAGATGTACCTGTATCATGAACCAGCAGTCTCACGGTACCTGTATCATGACCAGCAGTCTCACGGTAGATGTACCTGTATCATGAGCCAGCAGTCTCACGGTAGATGTACCTGTATCATGAACCAGCAGTCTCACGGTACCTGTATCATGAACCAGCAGTCTCACGGTAGGTACCTGTATCATGAGCCAGCAGTCTCACGGTAGATGTACCTGTATCATGAACCAGCAGTCTCACGGTACCTGTATCATGAACCAGCAGTCTCACGGTAGATGTACCTGTATCATGAACCAGCAGTCTCACGGTAGATGTACCTGTATCATGAACCAGCAGTCTCACGGTAGATGTACCTGTATCATGAACCAGCAGTCTCACGGTAGATGTACCTGTATCATGAACCAGCAGTCTCACGGTAGATGTACCTGTATCATGAGCCAGCAGTCTCACGGTAGATGTACCTGTATCATGAACCAGCAGTCTCACGGTACCTGTATCATGAGCCAGCAGTCTCACGGTAGATGTACCTGTATCATGAGCCAGCAGTCTCACGGTAGATGTACCTGTATCATGAACCAGCAGTCTCACGGTAGATGTACCTGTATCATGAACCAGCAGTCTCACGGTAGATGTACCTGTATCATGAACCAGCAGTCTCACGGTAGATGTACCTGTATCATGAGCCAGCAGTCTCACGGTAGATGTACCTGTATCATGAGCCAGCAGTCTCACGGTAGATGTACCTGTATCATGAACCAGCAGTCTCACGGTAGATGTACCTGTATCATGAGCCAGCAGTCTCACGGTAGATGTACCTGTATCATGAACCAGCAGTCTCACGGTACCTGTATCATGAGCCAGCAGTCTCACGGTAGATGTACCTGTATCATGAACCAGCAGTCTCACGGTAGATGTACCTGTATCATGAACCAGCAGTCTCACGGTAGATGTACCTGTATCATGAGCCAGCAGTCTCACGGTAGATGTACCTGTATCATGAACCAGCAGTCTCACGGTAGATGTACCTGTATCATGAGCCAGCAGTCTCACGGTAGATGTACCTGTATCATGAACCAGCAGTCTCACGGTACCTGTATCATGAGCCAGCAGTCTCACGGTAGATGTACCTGTATCATGAGCCAGCAGTCTCACGGTAGATGTACCTGTATCATGAACCAGCAGTCTCACGGTAGATGTACCTGTATCATGAGCCAGCAGTCTCACGGTAGATGTACCTGTATCATGAACCAGCAGTCTCACGGTACCTGTATCATGAGCCAGCAGTCTCACGGTAGATGTACCTGTATCATGAACCAGCAGTCTCACGGTACCTGTATCATGAACCAGCAGTCTCACGGTAGATGTACCTGTATCATGAGCCAGCAGTCTCACGGTAGATGTACCTGTATCATGAACCAGCAGTCTCACGGTAGATGTACCTGTATCATGAGCCAGCAGTCTCACGGTAGATGTACCTGTATCATGAACCAGCAGTCTCACGGTAGATGTACCTGTATCATGAACCAGCAGTCTCACGGTAGATGTACCTGTATCATGAACCAGCAGTCTCACGGTAGATGTACCTGTATCATGAACCAGCAGTCTCACGGTAGATGTACCTGTATCATGAACCAGCAGTCTCACGGTAGATGTACCTGTATCATGAGCCAGCAGTCTCACGGTAGATGTACCTGTATCATGAACCAGCAGTCTCACGGTACCTGTATCATGAACCAGCAGTCTCACGGTAGATGTACCTGTATCATGAACCAGCAGTCTCACGGTAGATGTACCTGTATCATGAGCCAGCAGTCTCACGGTAGATGTACCTGTATCATGAACCAGCAGTCTCACGGTAGATGTACCTGTATCATGAGCCAGCAGTCTCACGGTAGATGTACCTGTATCATGAACCAGCAGTCTCACGGTACCTGTATCATGAGCCAGCAGTCTCACGGTAGATGTACCTGTATCATGAACCAGCAGTCTCACGGTAGATGTACCTGTATCATGAACCAGCAGTCTCACGGTAGATGTACCTGTATCATGAACCAGCAGTCTCACGGTAGATGTACCTGTATCATGAACCAGCAGTCTCACGGTAGATGTACCTGTATCATGAGCCAGCAGTCTCACGGTAGATGTACCTGTATCATGAACCAGCAGTCTCACGGTAGATGTACCTGTATCATGAACCAGCAGTCTCACGGTAGATGTACCTGTATCATGAACCAGCAGTCTCACGGTAGATGTACCTGTATCATGAACCAGCAGTCTCACGGTAGATGTACCTGTATCATGAGCCAGCAGTCTCACGGTAGATGTATCATGAACCAGCAGTCTCACGGTAGATGTACCTGTATCATGAGCCAGCAGTCTCACGGTAGATGTACCTGTATCATGAACCAGCAGTCTCACGGTACCTGTATCATGAACCAGCAGTCTCACGGTAGATGTACCTGTATCATGAGCCAGCAGTCTCACGGTAGATGTACCTGTATCATGAACCAGCAGTCTCACGGTACCTGTATCATGAACCAGCAGTCTCACGGTAGATGTACCTGTATCATGAGCCAGCAGTCTCACGGTAGATGTACCTGTATCATGAACCAGCAGTCTCACGGTACCTGTATCATGAACCAGCAGTCTCACGGTAGATGTACCTGTATCATGAGCCAGCAGTCTCACGGTAGATGTACCTGTATCATGAACCAGCAGTCTCACGGTACCTGTATCATGAACCAGCAGTCTCACGGTAGATGTACCTGTATCATGAACCAGCAGTCTCACGGTAGATGTACCTGTATCATGAGCCAGCAGTCTCACGGTAGATGTACCTGTATCATGAACCAGCAGTCTCACGGTAGATGTACCTGTATCATGAGCCAGCAGTCTCACGGTAGATGTACCTGTATCATGAACCAGCAGTCTCACGGTACCTGTATCATGAGCCAGCAGTCTCACGGTAGATGTACCTGTATCATGAGCCAGCAGTCTCACGGTAGATGTACCTGTATCATGAACCAGCAGTCTCACGGTAGATGTACCTGTATCATGAACCAGCAGTCTCACGGTAGATGTACCTGTATCATGAGCCAGCAGTCTCACGGTAGATGTACCTGTATCATGAACCAGCAGTCTCACGGTAGATGTACCTGTATCATGAACCAGCAGTCTCACGGTAGATGTACCTGTATCATGAACCAGCAGTCTCACGGTAGATGTACCTGTATCATGAACCAGCAGTCTCACGGTAGATGTACCTGTATCATGAACCAGCAGTCTCACGGTAGATGTACCTGTATCATGAACCAGCAGTCTCACGGTAGATGTACCTGTATCATGAACCAGCAGTCTCACGGTAGATGTACCTGTATCATGAACCAGCAGTCTCACGGTAGATGTACCTGTATCATGAACCAGCAGTCTCACGGTAGATGTACCTGTATCATGAACCAGCAGTCTCACGGTACCTGTATCATGAGCCAGCAGTCTCACGGTAGATGTACCTGTATCATGAACCAGCAGTCTCACGGTACCTGTATCATGACCAGCAGTCTCACGGTAGATGTACCTGTATCATGAGCCAGCAGTCTCACGGTAGATGTACCTGTATCATGAACCAGCAGTCTCACGGTACCTGTATCATGAACCAGCAGTCTCACGGTAGATGTACCTGTATCATGAGCCAGCAGTCTCACGGTAGATGTACCTGTATCATGAACCAGCAGTCTCACGGTACCTGTATCATGAACCAGCAGTCTCACGGTAGATGTACCTGTATCATGAGCCAGCAGTCTCACGGTAGATGTACCTGTATCATGAACCAGCAGTCTCACGGTACCTGTATCATGAGCCAGCAGTCTCACGGTAGATGTACCTGTATCATGAACCAGCAGTCTCACGGTAGATGTACCTGTATCATGAACCAGCAGTCTCACGGTAGATGTACCTGTATCATGAACCAGCAGTCTCACGGTAGATGTACCTGTATCATGAACCAGCAGTCTCACGGTAGATGTACCTGTATCATGAGCCAGCAGTCTCACGGTAGATGTACCTGTATCATGAACCAGCAGTCTCACGGTACCTGTATCATGAGCCAGCAGTCTCACGGTAGATGTACCTGTATCATGAACCAGCAGTCTCACGGTACCTGTATCATGAGCCAGCAGTCTCACGGTAGATGTACCTGTATCATGAGCCAGCAGTCTCACGGTAGATGTACCTGTATCATGAACCAGCAGTCTCACGGTAGATGTACCTGTATCATGAGCCAGCAGTCTCACGGTAGATGTACCTGTATCATGAACCAGCAGTCTCACGGTACCTGTATCATGAGCCAGCAGTCTCACGGTAGATGTACCTGTATCATGAACCAGCAGTCTCACGGTAGATGTACCTGTATCATGAACCAGCAGTCTCACGGTAGATGTACCTGTATCATGACCAGCAGTCTCACGGTAGATGTACCTGTATCATGAGCCAGCAGTCTCACGGTAGATGTACCTGTATCATGAACCAGCAGTCTCACGGTAGATGTACCTGTATCATGAGCCAGCAGTCTCACGGTAGATGTACCTGTATCATGAACCAGCAGTCTCACGGTACCTGTATCATGAGCCAGCAGTCTCACGGTAGATGTACCTGTATCATGAACCAGCAGTCTCACGGTAGATGTACCTGTATCATGAACCAGCAGTCTCACGGTAGATGTACCTGTATCATGAGCCAGCAGTCTCACGGTAGATGTACCTGTATCATGAACCAGCAGTCTCACGGTAGATGTACCTGTATCATGAGCCAGCAGTCTCACGGTAGATGTACCTGTATCATGAACCAGCAGTCTCACGGTACCTGTATCATGAGCCAGCAGTCTCACGGTAGATGTACCTGTATCATGAGCCAGCAGTCTCACGGTAGATGTACCTGTATCATGAGCCAGCAGTCTCACGGTAGATGTACCTGTATCATGAACCAGCAGTCTCACGGTAGATGTACCTGTATCATGAGCCAGCAGTCTCACGGTAGATGTACCTGTATCATGAGCCAGCAGTCTCACGGTAGATGTACCTGTATCATGAACCAGCAGTCTCACGGTAGATGTACCTGTATCATGAACCAGCAGTCTCACGGTAGATGTACCTGTATCATGAACCAGCAGTCTCACGGTAGATGTACCTGTATCATGAACCAGCAGTCTCACGGTAGATGTACCTGTATCATGAACCAGCAGTCTCACGGTAGATGTACCTGTATCATGAACCAGCAGTCTCACGGTAGATGTACCTGTATCATGAACCAGCAGTCTCACGGTAGATGTACCTGTATCATGAGCCAGCAGTCTCACGGTAGATGTACCTGTATCATGAACCAGCAGTCTCACGGTACCTGTATCATGAGCCAGCAGTCTCACGGTAGATGTACCTGTATCATGAACCAGCAGTCTCACGGTAGATGTACCTGTATCATGAACCAGCAGTCTCACGGTAGATGTACCTGTATCATGAACCAGCAGTCTCACGGTAGATGTACCTGTATCATGAACCAGCAGTCTCACGGTAGATGTACCTGTATCATGAACCAGCAGTCTCACGGTAGATGTACCTGTATCATGAGCCAGCAGTCTCACGGTAGATGTACCTGTATCATGAACCAGCAGTCTCACGGTACCTGTATCATGAACCAGCAGTCTCACGGTAGATGTACCTGTATCATGAGCCAGCAGTCTCACGGTAGATGTACCTGTATCATGAACCAGCAGTCTCACGGTACCTGTATCATGAACCAGCAGTCTCACGGTAGATGTACCTGTATCATGAGCCAGCAGTCTCACGGTAGATGTACCTGTATCATGAACCAGCAGTCTCACGGTACCTGTATCATGAACCAGCAGTCTCACGGTAGATGTACCTGTATCATGAACCAGCAGTCTCACGGTAGATGTACCTGTATCATGAGCCAGCAGTCTCACGGTAGATGTACCTGTATCATGAACCAGCAGTCTCACGGTAGATGTACCTGTATCATGAGCCAGCAGTCTCACGGTAGATGTACCTGTATCATGAACCAGCAGTCTCACGGTACCTGTATCATGAGCCAGCAGTCTCACGGTAGATGTACCTGTATCATGAGCCAGCAGTCTCACGGTAGATGTACCTGTATCATGAACCAGCAGTCTCACGGTAGATGTACCTGTATCATGAACCAGCAGTCTCACGGTAGATGTACCTGTATCATGAGCCAGCAGTCTCACGGTAGATGTACCTGTATCATGAACCAGCAGTCTCACGGTAGATGTACCTGTATCATGAACCAGCAGTCTCACGGTAGATGTACCTGTATCATGAACCAGCAGTCTCACGGTAGATGTACCTGTATCATGAGCCAGCAGTCTCACGGTAGATGTACCTGTATCATGAACCAGCAGTCTCACGGTACCTGTATCATGAGCCAGCAGTCTCACGGTAGATGTACCTGTATCATGAACCAGCAGTCTCACGGTACCTGTATCATGAGCCAGCAGTCTCACGGTAGATGTACCTGTATCATGAACCAGCAGTCTCACGGTACCTGTATCATGAGCCAGCAGTCTCACGGTAGATGTACCTGTATCATGAGCCAGCAGTCTCACGGTAGATGTACCTGTATCATGAACCAGCAGTCTCACGGTAGATGTACCTGTATCATGAGCCAGCAGTCTCACGGTAGATGTACCTGTATCATGAACCAGCAGTCTCACGGTAGATGTACCTGTATCATGAACCAGCAGTCTCACGGTAGATGTACCTGTATCATGAACCAGCAGTCTCACGGTAGATGTACCTGTATCATGAACCAGCAGTCTCACGGTAGATGTACCTGTATCATGAACCAGCAGTCTCACGGTAGATGTACCTGTATCATGAGCCAGCAGTCTCACGGTAGATGTACCTGTATCATGAACCAGCAGTCTCACGGTACCTGTATCATGAACCAGCAGTCTCACGGTAGATGTACCTGTATCATGAACCAGCAGTCTCACGGTAGATGTACCTGTATCATGAACCAGCAGTCTCACGGTAGATGTACCTGTATCATGAACCAGCAGTCTCACGGTAGATGTACCTGTATCATGAGCCAGCAGTCTCACGGTAGATGTACCTGTATCATGAACCAGCAGTCTCACGGTACCTGTATCATGAGCCAGCAGTCTCACGGTAGATGTACCTGTATCATGAGCCAGCAGTCTCACGGTAGATGTACCTGTATCATGAACCAGCAGTCTCACGGTAGATGTACCTGTATCATGAACCAGCAGTCTCACGGTAGATGTACCTGTATCATGAGCCAGCAGTCTCACGGTAGATGTACCTGTATCATGAGCCAGCAGTCTCACGGTAGATGTACCTGTATCATGAACCAGCAGTCTCACGGTAGATGTACCTGTATCATGAACCAGCAGTCTCACGGTAGATGTACCTGTATCATGAACCAGCAGTCTCACGGTAGATGTACCTGTATCATGAACCAGCAGTCTCACGGTAGATGTACCTGTATCATGAGCCAGCAGTCTCACGGTAGATGTATCATGAACCAGCAGTCTCACGGTAGATGTACCTGTATCATGAGCCAGCAGTCTCACGGTAGATGTACCTGTATCATGAACCAGCAGTCTCACGGTACCTGTATCATGAACCAGCAGTCTCACGGTAGATGTACCTGTATCATGAGCCAGCAGTCTCACGGTAGATGTACCTGTATCATGAACCAGCAGTCTCACGGTACCTGTATCATGAACCAGCAGTCTCACGGTAGATGTACCTGTATCATGAGCCAGCAGTCTCACGGTAGATGTACCTGTATCATGAACCAGCAGTCTCACGGTACCTGTATCATGAACCAGCAGTCTCACGGTAGATGTACCTGTATCATGAGCCAGCAGTCTCACGGTAGATGTACCTGTATCATGAACCAGCAGTCTCACGGTACCTGTATCATGAACCAGCAGTCTCACGGTAGATGTACCTGTATCATGAACCAGCAGTCTCACGGTAGATGTACCTGTATCATGAGCCAGCAGTCTCACGGTAGATGTACCTGTATCATGAACCAGCAGTCTCACGGTAGATGTACCTGTATCATGAGCCAGCAGTCTCACGGTAGATGTACCTGTATCATGAACCAGCAGTCTCACGGTACCTGTATCATGAGCCAGCAGTCTCACGGTAGATGTACCTGTATCATGAACCAGCAGTCTCACGGTAGATGTACCTGTATCATGAACCAGCAGTCTCACGGTAGATGTACCTGTATCATGAACCAGCAGTCTCACGGTAGATGTACCTGTATCATGAACCAGCAGTCTCACGGTAGATGTACCTGTATCATGAGCCAGCAGTCTCACGGTAGATGTACCTGTATCATGAACCAGCAGTCTCACGGTAGATGTACCTGTATCATGAACCAGCAGTCTCACGGTAGATGTACCTGTATCATGAACCAGCAGTCTCACGGTAGATGTACCTGTATCATGAACCAGCAGTCTCACGGTAGATGTACCTGTATCATGAGCCAGCAGTCTCACGGTAGATGTATCATGAACCAGCAGTCTCACGGTAGATGTACCTGTATCATGAGCCAGCAGTCTCACGGTAGATGTACCTGTATCATGAACCAGCAGTCTCACGGTACCTGTATCATGAACCAGCAGTCTCACGGTAGATGTACCTGTATCATGAGCCAGCAGTCTCACGGTAGATGTACCTGTATCATGAACCAGCAGTCTCACGGTACCTGTATCATGACCAGCAGTCTCACGGTAGATGTACCTGTATCATGAGCCAGCAGTCTCACGGTAGATGTACCTGTATCATGAACCAGCAGTCTCACGGTACCTGTATCATGAACCAGCAGTCTCACGGTAGATGTACCTGTATCATGAGCCAGCAGTCTCACGGTAGATGTACCTGTATCATGAACCAGCAGTCTCACGGTACCTGTATCATGAACCAGCAGTCTCACGGTAGATGTACCTGTATCATGAGCCAGCAGTCTCACGGTAGATGTACCTGTATCATGAACCAGCAGTCTCACGGTACCTGTATCATGAGCCAGCAGTCTCACGGTAGATGTACCTGTATCATGAGCCAGCAGTCTCACGGTAGATGTACCTGTATCATGAACCAGCAGTCTCACGGTAGATGTACCTGTATCATGACCAGCAGTCTCACGGTAGATGTACCTGTATCATGAACCAGCAGTCTCACGGTAGATGTACCTGTATCATGAGCCAGCAGTCTCACGGTAGATGTACCTGTATCATGAACCAGCAGTCTCACGGTACCTGTATCATGAGCCAGCAGTCTCACGGTAGATGTACCTGTATCATGAACCAGCAGTCTCACGGTACCTGTATCATGAGCCAGCAGTCTCACGGTAGATGTACCTGTATCATGAGCCAGCAGTCTCACGGTAGATGTACCTGTATCATGAACCAGCAGTCTCACGGTAGATGTACCTGTATCATGAACCAGCAGTCTCACGGTAGATGTACCTGTATCATGAACCAGCAGTCTCACGGTACCTGTATCATGAGCCAGCAGTCTCACGGTAGATGTACCTGTATCATGAACCAGCAGTCTCACGGTAGATGTACCTGTATCATGAACCAGCAGTCTCACGGTAGATGTACCTGTATCATGAGCCAGCAGTCTCACGGTAGATGTACCTGTATCATGAACCAGCAGTCTCACGGTACCTGTATCATGAACCAGCAGTCTCACGGTAGATGTACCTGTATCATGAACCAGCAGTCTCACGGTAGATGTACCTGTATCATGAACCAGCAGTCTCACGGTAGATGTACCTGTATCATGAGCCAGCAGTCTCACGGTAGATGTACCTGTATCATGAACCAGCAGTCTCACGGTAGATGTACCTGTATCATGAGCCAGCAGTCTCACGGTAGATGTACCTGTATCATGAACCAGCAGTCTCACGGTACCTGTATCATGAACCAGCAGTCTCACGGTAGATGTACCTGTATCATGAGCCAGCAGTCTCACGGTAGATGTACCTGTATCATGAACCAGCAGTCTCACGGTAGATGTACCTGTATCATGAACCAGCAGTCTCACGGTAGATGTACCTGTATCATGAGCCAGCAGTCTCACGGTAGATGTACCTGTATCATGAGCCAGCAGTCTCACGGTAGATGTACCTGTATCATGAACCAGCAGTCTCACGGTAGATGTACCTGTATCATGAACCAGCAGTCTCACGGTAGATGTACCTGTATCATGAACCAGCAGTCTCACGGTAGATGTACCTGTATCATGAACCAGCAGTCTCACGGTAGATGTACCTGTATCATGAACCAGCAGTCTCACGGTAGATGTACCTGTATCATGAACCAGCAGTCTCACGGTAGATGTACCTGTATCATGAACCAGCAGTCTCACGGTAGATGTACCTGTATCATGAGCCAGCAGTCTCACGGTAGATGTACCTGTATCATGAACCAGCAGTCTCACGGTACCTGTATCATGAGCCAGCAGTCTCACGGTAGATGTACCTGTATCATGAGCCAGCAGTCTCACGGTAGATGTACCTGTATCATGAACCAGCAGTCTCACGGTAGATGTACCTGTATCATGAACCAGCAGTCTCACGGTAGATGTACCTGTATCATGAACCAGCAGTCTCACGGTAGATGTACCTGTATCATGAACCAGCAGTCTCACGGTAGATGTACCTGTATCATGAACCAGCAGTCTCACGGTAGATGTATCATGAACCAGCAGTCTCACGGTAGATGTACCTGTATCATGAGCCAGCAGTCTCACGGTAGATGTACCTGTATCATGAACCAGCAGTCTCACGGTACCTGTATCATGAACCAGCAGTCTCACGGTAGATGTACCTGTATCATGAGCCAGCAGTCTCACGGTAGATGTACCTGTATCATGAACCAGCAGTCTCACGGTACCTGTATCATGAACCAGCAGTCTCACGGTAGATGTACCTGTATCATGAGCCAGCAGTCTCACGGTAGATGTACCTGTATCATGAACCAGCAGTCTCACGGTACCTGTATCATGAACCAGCAGTCTCACGGTAGATGTACCTGTATCATGAGCCAGCAGTCTCACGGTAGATGTACCTGTATCATGAACCAGCAGTCTCACGGTACCTGTATCATGAACCAGCAGTCTCACGGTAGATGTACCTGTATCATGAGCCAGCAGTCTCACGGTAGATGTACCTGTATCATGAACCAGCAGTCTCACGGTACCTGTATCATGAGCCAGCAGTCTCACGGTAGATGTACCTGTATCATGAACCAGCAGTCTCACGGTAGATGTACCTGTATCATGAACCAGCAGTCTCACGGTAGATGTACCTGTATCATGAGCCAGCAGTCTCACGGTAGATGTACCTGTATCATGAACCAGCAGTCTCACGGTACCTGTATCATGACCAGCAGTCTCACGGTAGATGTACCTGTATCATGAACCAGCAGTCTCACGGTACCTGTATCATGACCAGCAGTCTCACGGTAGATGTACCTGTATCATGAGCCAGCAGTCTCACGGTACCTGTATCATGAGCCAGCAGTCTCACGGTAGATGTACCTGTATCATGAGCCAGCAGTCTCACGGTAGATGTACCTGTATCATGAGCCAGCAGTCTCACGGTAGATGTACCTGTATCATGAACCAGCAGTCTCACGGTAGATGTACCTGTATCATGAGCCAGCAGTCTCACGGTAGATGTACCTGTATCATGAACCAGCAGTCTCACGGTACCTGTATCATGAACCAGCAGTC
>WNGS01002137.1:28313-48554 GCA_020271785.1 Procambarus virginalis
CTTAGTTGTGCTTGCGGGGGTTGAGCTCTGCTCTTTTGGCCCGCCTCTCCACTGCCAATCAACTGTTACTAACTATTAACTAATTTGTTTTTCACACACACACACACACACACACACACACACACACACACACACACACACACACACACACACACACACACACACACACACACACACACACACATACACACACACGCCCGCACACACACCTAGGAAGCAGCCCGTAGCAGCTGTCTAACTCCCAGGTACTTGTTTACTTCTACGTAACAGGGGCATCAGGGTGAATGATGTTTATCATTAAGTTTATCCTTATCAACCCTGTCAATTCCCCTGAGAATTTTGTAGGTGGTAATCATGTCTCCCCTTACTCCTCTGTTTTCCAGTGTCGCGAGGTGCATTTCACGCAGCCTTTCCTCGTAACTCATGCCTCTTAGTTCTGGAACTAGCCTAGTGGCATACCTCTGAACTTTTTCCAGCTTCGTCTTGTGCTTGACAAGGTACGGGCTTCATGCTGGGGCCACATACTCCAGGATTGGTCTTACATATGCGGAATACGAGGTTCTGAATGATTCTTTACACAGGTTCCTGAAGGCTGTTCTGATGTTAGCCAGCTTCGAGTATGCCGCAGATGTAATTCTCTTTATGTGGGTTTCAGGAGACAAATTTGATGTGATGTCAACTTCTAGATCTTTCTCTCTGTCCGTTTCATAAAGTATTTCACCTCCTATTCGGTACCCTGTGTCTGGCCTCCTGTTTCCACCGCCTTGTGTGTGTACTCACCAATTTGTGCTTGCGGAGGTTGAGCTTTGGCTCTTTGGTCCCGCCTCTCAACTGACAATCAACTGATGTACAGATTCCTGAGCTTACTGGGCTCTACCATATCTACATTTGAAACTGTGTATGGAGTAAGCCTCCACCACATCACTGCCTAATGCATTCCATCCGATAACTACTCTGATACTGAAAAAGTTCCTTCTAACGTCCCTGTGGTTCATCTGGGTACTCAGTTTACCCCTGAGTCCCCGTGTTCGCGCACCACCAGTGTTGAATAGTTTATCTTTGCTTACCCGGTCGATTCCCCTGAGAATTTTTAGGTTGTGATCATGTCTCCCCTTACTCTTCTGTCTTCCAGTGTCGTAATGTGCATTTCCCGCAGCCTTTCCTCGTAACTCATGCCTCTTAGTTCTGGGACTAATCTAGTGGCATACCTTTAGACTTTTTCCAGCTTCGTCTTGTGCTTGACAAGGTACGGGTTCAATGCTGATGCCGCATACTCCAGGATTGGTCTTACATATGCATATGCCGCAGACGTTATTCTTTTTATGTGGAGTTCTTTTTTGTGGTTATTCATTTTTATTCTATGCGTGTGTGTGTGTGTGTGTGTGTGTGTGTGTGTGTGTGTGTGTGTGTGTGTGTGTGTGTGTGTGTGTGTGTGTGTGTGTGTGTGTGTGTGTGTGTGTATGTGTTAAAGAGAAATGTATGTGGTAGACATAGTACAGGAAAAATAGATTGGTTAGAAAGGTGGGGTCCAAGAGCTAATATGTCGATTCTACAGGCACAAATAATAATGAGTAAAAACACACATACACACATGATGATGAGAAACTATGATGGGATATGGGACCCAGAACTCATTGCAAGGTCTGTACATGGCATGATGGACTACATCATACAGTAGTGTCAGGAGGCAAAAAACTGGTTTATCCCGACCCAGAAAGAAAAAAATTAGAAAAGCCAAAGAGGAATTCGTGGTTCAATCAGGCATGTAAGGAAGCAAGGGAGCTAACCACAAGGGCATGGAGAAACTACAGAAATAACAGGACACCTGAGAGCAGAGAAATGCCTGAGGGCCTGAAATGGGAACCTCAATGTGAAAAGAGAAGCAGTGAGGCAGTTTTAAAATTACAAAGCAAATAAAGCCAAGACCGAAAACTGCTATGCAGCGTCATCAGGAGGAAAAAACAGTGAAAGAACAGATGATGAAACTGAAAAGGGGAGAGGATGGGCACACAGAGAATGACAAAGAGGTGGGGTGAAAATCTCAATAAGAGATTCCAGGTGTTCACAATAGAGCAAGGGAATTCCTTGGAATAAGAGGGGTGGCGATAAACCAGGCAGACTTGAAAGATATTAAAATTACTAGAGATAAGGTTAGGAGGTATCTGCTCAATCTAGAATTGACTAAGGATGTTGAACCTGATGGAATCTCACCATCTGCTAAACGAGGGGGCAGAAGCACTTTGCATGCTATTATCTATGGTCTATAATAACTAACTGAAAACAAGAGACCAACTAGAGCTGGAACACAGCTAACGAAGTCCCAATCTACAAAAAAGAAGAATAGGCAGGAGGCCCTAAACTACAAGACGGTGTCCTTAACTTGTATACTTTTTTATTTTTTATTTGTTATTTATTTATACAAGAGTTCTACATTCTTGTACAGCCACTAATACGCATAGCATTTCGGGCAAGTCATTAATCCTAATATTTCACGGAATATGACTCTGCCAAATCGTTTAACAACCAGGTACACATTTTCCTGTTGGGTAAACATAGGCTACAGTTATGGATTGATGCCCAGTAAATCGTCCTCGGCCAGGATACGAACCCAGGACAAAGCGCTTGCGAAACGCCAGTCTAGTGTCCTACCAACTACAACATGGGGACTACATGCATAGTGATGGAGAAGATCGTGAGAAAAAGGCTGGTAGCAAATCTGGAAAGAAGGGACTTTTTAACATACCACCATCATGGGTTCAGGGAAGGCAAGTCGTGTCTCGCAGTTTTAATAACATTGTATTATCATGCAACAAGCATTAAGCAAGGGTGAGAAGGATGCGCAGATTGCATTTTCTTGGATTGTCAGAAAGCTTTTGACACAGTACTCCATAAGAGATTGCTGCATAAGTTGGAGAAACAAGCTGGAGTAAGTGGTAGCGTGCTCAAACGGATAAGGGGTACATAAACAGCAGGAAGCAGAGAGTTACTATGAGGGGTGAAACCTTAGACTGGCATGATGCCACCAACGACGTTCACAGGGTTCTGTACTCGGACCTATCCTGTTTCTGATATATATGTGAATGATCTTCCAAAAGGTATAGACTTATTCCTCTCAATGTTTGCTGATGATGCTAAAATTATGAGGATTAAGAAAGGAGGAGGACAGCACGAGGCTACAGGATGACCTTCTTGAGGTTATCTTGAGATGATTTCGGGGCTTTTTAATGTCCCCGCAGCCCGGTCCTCAACCAGGCCTCCACCCCCAGGAAGCAGCCCGTGACAGCTGACTAACACCTAGGTACCTATTTTACAGCTGGGTAACAGGGGCATAGGGTGAAAGAAACTCTGCCCATTGTTTCTCGCCAGCGCCTGGGATCGAACCCAGGACCACAGGATCACAAGTCCAGTGTGCTGTCCGCTCGGCCGACCGGCTCCAAACTGGACAAACTGAAGGAATAATCCTTCAGGCAGGCCGAAGGAGCAAAGCTCAACCCCCGCAAGCAAAACTAGGTGAACACACACACACACAACACACACACACACACACACACACACACACACACACACACACACACACACACACACACACACACACAGATGGTGGGGAACAGGTTGTGGAAGCAAATACTATTCATACTTTTAAGACTAGGTATGATAGGGAAATGGGACAGGAGTCATTGCTGTACACAACCGATAGCTGGAAAGGCGGGATCCAAGAGTCAATGCTCGATCCTGCAAGCACAAATAGGTAAGTACAAATAGGTAAGTACACACACACACACACACACACACACACACACACACACACACACACACACACACACACACACACACACACACACACACACACACATCCCCAAAAAGCAGCCCATTGCAGCTGTCTAGCTCCCAGGTACCAAAGTAATACTATGCAATGGACATTGCATTACGTTTGTGAAACCATTTGAGAGGGAAACAGTTGTTACTGTAAGCTGGGGTGAGTCAAGAGCGAGGCAGGAGCTATGAGGTACCAGCCTCCCGGAGCCGTCTCCATGGCAACCAAGACAGACGCCGTATGACTTCACCCAACATGCCAAGCTAGGGGAAGCCGTCATTGGTTAAGGGCCTTAGGCTGAGGTGCACGACTCCCTGATTGGCTACTTTGAGAAGGAACCAGTAGGCCAGCATCTTCCAGCCCTGGGGCCCAAGACGCCATTCTGTACCTAGCTACTGTCTGTGTTGGAGGTAATATTTGCTTAGTCAGCCAGCTAAGTAAAGGCATCTTCGGCAGTAGCCTCTAGTACACTTTACATCCGCGCGTTAACGACATGTGTCCGTTGGGAACGAGCAGAATCCGTAAACTCGTCGTAATAGTGTGTATTCAAAGAAAGTGTATTTGACTGGAAAATTAGCAGTGAGTAAGCCACATGAGCAGGTAGCAACTTATTGTCTTGTGAATCCCCATCTCCAGTTATCATCAGACATCATCCGATCTCCTTCTTCAGTCTCTTAGCAGTTGAGAGACCTGGGAAGACATGCCAGTGTTCAAGGCAGTTTTCCGCTAGAAATTCGTGGATATTTCGGTCCTAGTGGGGTACGTAGACATTCGTTGTGTTTGCCGCCATTTCGTACAAGCACGTTGCTTCACCCTGAGGGAGATACGAAGCCAGCTAGTGAGGGTCGGTACGAACGGTACCGAGGCACGTTGTGCCCTGCTCCTGGCCTAGCCGAGCCACCTTGAAAGGTGGACACCGCTGATTTTCGAGACTGCAGTGCTGCAGCTTCAGTGTGTGCATTGAAGTATGTGAATAGGCCGGCCTGGGTTAACTGAGTGAGTACCGTGGTTGTTGTTGTTGTTGTTGTTTTAGATTTAGCTACTCAGAACGAAATGTCCTTGTAGCACGGGTATGGTGAGCCCGTAATTGAGTTCGGTTATTCGCGATAACCTTGTTACTCTGATATTTGGGTCAAAGTTTTAAATGGAGGTGGGGTTTCCTCCCTTTTCCCTGTTTCTTTTATCTTCTGTTTTAGTCGTGTTTTAATAACATTATCTTGGTGGCAGATGTAGGTGCAGAATGTGTATTAGTGAGTCACATTCTTTAACGGTTTTTCTAATCATTGTAGTAGCTGTGGAATGTGCATCTAATGCAACTGCTGTCGTTGGATTAATGTTTAGTTTGATGTGCAGGATTTCAGTAGCTTCACATTCCAGTAAGAGTGCAATAGTGGCGCCTCTGCTTCTGTTCCACCGATATGACTCTCTTTAACTCTTGGGTTATTACCTCCCAGCTGCACTTGTAACCAAGTCTGAATCTGTGTATGGCTACTGCAATGTCTCTGGATATCTAT
Organism: Procambarus virginalis; assembly: GCA_020271785.1. Classification (NCBI taxonomy): domain Eukaryota; kingdom Metazoa; phylum Arthropoda; class Malacostraca; order Decapoda; family Cambaridae; genus Procambarus; species Procambarus virginalis. The sequence continues at coordinate 33,642 of WNGS01002137.1, forward strand.
TTGTCAGGCTTGAAAGACAAGTTCCCAGTAGCTTGTTCGTTCCATATCGCAGTGGATCTTCCTTCCGCTACTTTGGCTCTGTGACAACTTTTGATAGTAGAGAGTATTTTCTTCCTGATTTGCTCCTTAATCTGTGAATAACTTGGAATTATTTGAACTTGTACAACAGTAGAGCAGTGGCAGTTTTTGCTAGTGAATTTGCCTTTTCATTACTATCTATGCCAATGTGACTTGGTATCCAATTTAGCGTGACTGACAGCCCTAGATTATGGGTTTCTTTTCTAATATGTTGGATTTCCGTGAGGAGTGGTATATTATCTCAGTGTTGACTGGATAACAATGCCTGGAGCGAAGATTTAGAGTCAGTATGAATGATGACATCATGTAAATTATTCTCAATTCTATACTTTATGGCCTCCTTCAGGACATACAATTCGGTCTGCAATGTTGAGCACCCACTATTCATGCTCCAGTAAGCTTCATGGATGTTAGTGTAAACAACTGTCCCCGCAGAACCTTTTTCTTGATCAACTGATCCGTCTGTGAAGATGTTAGTCGTTGTAGGTCTTGAGATGGATTCCGTGTGTCGTTCTATGACTGCTTTGAGCTTCTGCGAATCACATGTTGATTTTTTAACTTGTAGTCCTTTAATGATAATTTTTAGACCCGATTCTTCCCATGGAGAAGGCTGCCGAAAATGTTGGTATAGTCTATCTTCTCCTTTGTTTTTAATGGTCCATTTCAAGTCCACTTTCTCTAGAATCTTTACAAGATTATCCGTCCATGCATTTGTTTTATATTGAAGGTTTCTCTGAAGCGATCTGTGTAAGCTATCTTTGATTGACAGTCTGGCGGTGGTTCCAACAAGTTTTGCTATTATGGTGGCTATCCTTTGTTTGATCCTGTTTTCTAAGGCTGATAAGTTGGTTTCCATTCTTAGATTCTCTCGACGCGTCCATATAGGTGCTCCCAGCATTGTTCTGATGGGCATCATTTTGAGACACTTCCAGTTTCTCCCATTGGTTATCACCGAGGGCTGTAAGAGCAGGAGCAGCATAGTCAATGAGTGACCTAACTGTTTGAACGTAGTACACTTTGAGTACTGGTAAAGATGCACCCTCTCTAAGACTGGCCAGGGAGCGAAAAGATGAGTTTCTGGCTTTACAACGTTGCCGAAGATATTCAATTTCTTGAGTGAATTTCAACTGGCTGTCTATTATGACTCCTATGTATTGAAAAGAGGTAACCCACTCAATTTCATGTCCCTGTATTGCGAGTTTGATGTCTTGAGTTCTCATTTTAACGGATATTGCTTTTTTTTGCAGAATATTTTCACTGCTATGCGTTTCGCTTCACTGATAATAATATCTAGGCCTTTTTGAGCATGGTTCCTGGCGCCTTTGCCATTGATGATGACCACAAATTCGTCTGCATTGTTAAGCAGTTTGACTTTTGGTAACTTGAGTTTCATAAATTGTTAAATGAGACAGTTGAAGAGGAAAGGGCTTAGTATTCCTCCCTGCTGAGTTCCGTTTTCCAGCCTGTTTGAGGACGATGTATTTCCTTGGATTTGACTGTAGCTTCTCGGGTAAGCAGGCTTCCTTTGGCAAAGGCAGATGCGTGTCCTTTGATTTCCTTATCCACAAGGCAGCACAGTGTAGCTGGAGCACTGTCTAACTCGAAGGCTTTTTTCTAAGTCAAGAAAAATAAGAATTCCAGGTTTGTCATTGATTTGATCCAGAAGGGAGGTAAGACATTTTGTGGTTCCAACACCTTTTCTGTATGCAAACATATTTTGGTGCAATGGATTGGTTTTCCATTCAATTCGATTAAGAACCATTCTTTGCGCAGTTTTGGCCAGACAGCTTGTTATGAGATGGGTTTTGGATTTCCTGGGTCTTTAGGTTTTGGAATGGGAACTATAATTGCTCTGTTCCAAGAGAGAGGTCGAGTTCTTGTCACCCATACTATGTTGGTGAGATTCAAGAAGGTTTCTTCACTCTTTTCTCCTAGCTTGGCTAGAATGTTGTAAGTGATTTTGTCCTCACCTGGAGCTGTGTTTTTTGTTTTCTTTGTAGCTCTTCTGAGTTCTTTCAGAGTGAAAGGATGGTCTAGTTAACAAATCCACAAGGGACGTGACGAGGATCACGGCCCTTGTGGATTTGTTCATTTGATGCATCACGTTAGTGTGATCTCTGTGTGATGGTCTAGTTCGTCAGGTAAGGCTTAAGCATTATCTATTTTTTCTATCTTGCTGCTTGAAGTCTTTGTTGGTGAGTCAGAGTTGCTTGAAGAAGTTGAGTGGAACTGGCTCTTGAAGCAAATAGATTTGCTAATCTTTCTGTTTCTTGTTCTGAATGAACATGATGTGGCAGAGCAGGAGGCAATTTTCCTTTGGCCTTGTTGATCTGCCTCCAGATATCGGAAAGAACGTTTGCTGATTTAGCTTGTCACACTCCTCAAGCCATTTTTCTTCTTTGATTTTTGCTGTTTCTTCGTGCATATGATCTCGAACAGCTCTAAGAAGTCCTAGATTAGCTTCAGTTCTATCTCTTCTGAAATTTTTTCGTGCCCAATTACCCTGGTGTTGTATTGGCAATCTATATCTCTAAGCCTGATTTCGAGGTCAGGTGATCCGCCCGCATTGTCCCATTGCACCTGTTAGGTGAAAGGAAAGTGTGATGCGCATTAGATTCGTCTATTTAACGTCTTGTCAGTCAAGGAGGGCTTGAACTGAATGAATGTGAGCAGACGTGTGTGTGTGAAATGTGAATTGTATTTGATATAATGTGCCATTTTCCACCATGTCCACATGTGAAGTCCATTTCAGGAGATATAGTTCTGGTCAGCAGATTTACAGTAGTATCAGTAATCTCCCGGTACAGTAACATCTGGAGATTTCATTGCATTGGATATTGTGAAGTGTTACCAGTGTGTTTATTTACAAGTATATTGTGTGTTCCTAGGCTGTGACATGTGCAAATATATATGTATATATATAACTGAAAACTCACACCCCAGAAGTGACTCGAACCCATACTCCCAGGAGCAACGCAACTGGTATGTACAGGGACGCCTTAATCCGCTTGACCATCACGACCGGACATAAGGAAGTGATAGCCGGAGCTATATGAACCACTTCCCCGCCGGCACTCGGATGGTAATCTTGGGCATAGCATTTTATCAAATCACCTCATTTTTTGGGGCAACACGTGAGGAACACAAATGCAAACAAGCCTGAATGGTCCCCAGGACTAGATACAACTGAAAACTCACACCCCAGAAGTGACTCGAACCCATACTCCCAGGAGCAACGCAACTGGTATGTACAGGGACGCCTTAATCCGCTTGACCATCACGACCGGACATAAGGAAGTGATAGCCGGAGCTATATGAACCACTTCCCCGCCGGCACTCGGATGGTAATCTTGGGCATAGCATTTTATCAAATCACCTCATTTTTTGGGGCAACACGTGAGGAACACAAATGCAAACAAGCCTGAATGGTCCCCAGGACTAGATACAACTGAAAACTCACACCCCAGAAGTGACTCGAACCCATACTCCCAGGAGCAACGCAACTGATATGTACAGGGACGCCTTAATCCGCTTGACCATCACGACCGGACATAAGGAAGTGATAGCCGGAGCTATATGAACCACTTCCCCGCCGGCACTCGGATGGTAATCTTGGGCATAGCATTTTATCAAATCACCTCATTTTTTGGGGCAACACGTGAGGAACACAAATGCAAACAAGCCTGAATGGTCCCCAGGACTAGATACAACTGAAAACTCACACCCCAGAAGTGACTTCTGATATATAGAAGATATATATATATATATATATATATATATATATATATATATATATATATATATATATATATATATGTATATATATATATATATATATATATATATATATACATACATATATATATATATATATATATATATATATATATATATATATATATATATATATATATATATATATATATATATTATATATATATCTTCTATATATCAGAAGTCACTTCTGGGGTGTGAGTTTTCAGTTGTATCTAGTGGGTGTATTATATATATATATATATATATATATATATATATATAATACACCCACTACAGTGGGTGTATTATATATATAATACACCCACTGTATTATATATATAATACAGTGGGTGTATTATATATATATATATATATATATATATATATATATATATATATATATATAATATATATATATATATATATGTATATATATATATATATATATATATCTATATATATTATATATATATATATATATACATATATATATATATATATATATATATATATATATATTATATATATATATATATATATATATATATATATATAGCGAACAAGCCTGAATGATCCCCAGGACTACATGCAACTGAAAACTGACACCCCAGAAGTGACTCGAACCATACTGCCAGGAGCAACACAACTGATATGTACAGGACGCCTTGATTAAGGCGTCCTGTACATACCGGTGGCATTGCTCTTGGCAGTTTGGTTTCAAGTCACTTCTGGGTTGTGAGTAAGGCCGAATACTCAGCCCCTCCGACTCCCGGGATTCACCGGAGTCTCCTTGGTCCCACAGGAGAGGACCAGCAATGCCCACCTCCGCAGGTCTTTGCTTCCACCACTGAAGGGGTGCCACTGACTCACCCTGGAAGCCCTTCAGTCAACCACGGGAAACTGCTATCAGCAATTCCGGCCTAGACCCGTGGGGAGTGAAGGAAGACTCGGGCTTACCTCCCTGAGTCTTGCCTGCCGGACAAAAGGTTGCAGGAACTCCTTTCCCGCCTGTCTTCTCTATCTTTTCCTCAACAAGGTCGCCAGCTGGGTTATTATATCTGCACCCCAGCAGTGCAGTTCAGTGGGTGTATTATTATATTGTTTGTTGCCAGTGTTGCTACTCCCAAGATCTACTATTGGACTGTCGGCCCAGGGTACTCTCCCTTTAAGGTCCGTGTGGCTTTACCTCTCTCTGGCCACCGCGTTATTAGTTGCCGCCATTCAGGCACTAGTACTGATCGGATGGCTAAGGGTGCACTTTATATAAGTCTGTGCTGTGTGCCACTCCCAGGCAATAAGAATTTTATAGGGAACGTGATGTCCCCTAAATGGTACTATGATAACCCTCGTGTATGCTCAATAGAGAAATTTTGCAATGGAGGCACACTCAAACACAATAGTAAAATGTGTGAATTTACTGACACGAATTACATGATCACACATTATGATTACAAGTGATAGAAGGAAATGAAAATAATAATAATAACTCTGGAGACTGTCAGCAACTCTTCTCTCACGTTCTCCAGGCTCCTTCAACTGGGCAGATAGACAGGAGTCACACACTCTCTCACAGAAGGGCCTCTTCACCACGTCGGCTCCTCTTCTTCACTGTCCTGCCATCCACACACACTGTCCTCTCTGACAGTCCTGGACATAAGCTGCCCTGCAGCCTATTCTGCTACTAAAGCATTAATATCCTATTTCCACATATATAAGTGAATATAATGGCCTATCTAGCCTACTCTCACAAAGGGGTAATGGGAGGGAAAATGATCTACCTTAACAATCCTTGGCTCACGACGCCTGTCCCTCGATGGTGTGAGGGTCCTATGCTTCCTGAGTCGATCCTCGGTGATCCAGGAACGTTCCCACAGGTCCTCAGGTGTCGTGAAGCCTTCGCGTCTTCGCCGTTCCAATCCCTGGGGTTCAGCTATCCCAGTCCTGGTCCATCAATGGGCGCTGAGCTAATCGCCATATTCGCACACACGTTCTTTCCACAAGGTACTGCTTCTCGTCCTAGGAACGGTGTCGTCCCTCCAACACCCTCAGTGGATGTGACCCAGTCACAGCTATGCCTGCCCGCCACACCTTTCAGGCCCTCAACGTCACGCGCCGCCGCCCAGCGTCGTCACTGACAATTCTCCAAGTTTGGCACTTCTCTGCCCACTCAACTTGGTTCCTTTTTGCTTCCCAGAAGCGCGGGGCCTCCTATATATAAGGTGGGCTGCGATGGCTAGCTCTAATCCACTGAGAAAAGCCTGTAAAGCCTCCAATTCTTGAGAGCTGATCGAGATGCGTCCTCACGCTTCCACTGTCAGTCAAACTCTGACGTTGGCGACGCCCGGGGCACTCGGTGACGTCACGGCGGGCTCTGATTGGTCGCCTGTGACCCGAGTACCCAATCCGCACACGGCTTGGCGTCCATTCCAAAAGGTCATATCTGCAGTAGGGGATACTCTTTCATTTATATCCGGGCGCCTCTTTCCCCTTACCTACAGACTTATAATGTAAGTTTCTCCCTGTAGGGAGAGTCGATATGACTCTTAGAGCAGGCAACGAAAGAGATAGGAGAGGGCACCGTAACATACCCCTCCCCTTAAAATAAGAGTCATATCGGTTAGTGAATCCGGGAGAGGGCATCTGCTACCACATTCTCCCTTCCTTTAATGTGCCGGATTTCTAGCCAGTACTCTTGTAACAGTAGGGCCCATCTTGTCAGCCTTTGGTTCGTGTTCTTCATCCTATGCACGAATGTCAAGGGGTTATGATCGGTGAACACTTGCACCGGTCTAGTACCTCCACCCACATAGACGTTGAAATGTTTCAGTGCCAGGATCAAGGCTAGGGCTTCCTTTTCCACTGTACTATAAGCCCTCTGGTACTTTTCGAATTTCTTCGAGTAGAATGCTACTGGACGGTGAACTCCGTCCTTCTCTTGAGCTAACATGGCTCCAATCCCCACGTCGCTAGCGTCGACGTACAAGATAAAGTTCGACTCGAAGTTGGGCGAAATCAGCACTGGCGCTTCGGTTAATAACTGCTTGGTCTTCTCGAAGGACTCCTGGCATGCTTCCCCCACCTCCATCTAACGTTCTTAGATAGCAATTCAGTCAGAGGGTGTGCCACTGTCGAGAAGTTCTTGCAAAATCCTCTGTAGTATCCGATCATCCCTAAATATCGTAACAATTCTTTTCTCGTCCTGGGATTCGGATATTCTTTGATTGCCTTCACTTTATGGTCTACCGGAGTCACCTTCCCTTGACCCACGATGAAACCTAAGTATTCTAATCGGGCCTTACCGAATTCGCTCTTGGCCAGATTTACCGTCAGGTTCGCTTCTTCCAACCGTTGGAATAACTCCGTCAGTCGACTCATGTGTTGTTTCCAGCTATCGGCGTACACCACAATATCGTCTATATACACGGCGCAACCGTCCATCCCTCTTAGCACTTCGTTCATCATCCTCTGAAAACAACTTCCGCTGTTCTTCATACCAAACGGAAGTACCTTATACTGGTACAATCCGTCTGGAGTAGCAAACGCTGAGATCTTTCTCGCACTCGGAGACAAAGGGATTTGATAGTATCCTTTCAGCAGATCGACCTTGGTAACAAACCTTGCGTTTCCCACTTGGTCGACGCAATCACTTATTCGGGGCATCGGGTGAGAATCCGACACGGTTATGGAATTCACTTTGCGATAGTCGGTGCAAAAACGATAGGATCCATCACTCTTCTTGACCAGCACACAGGGCGAGCTCCACTCACCATTGCTGGGCTCAGCGAGATCATTCGCTAGCAAATATTCCACCTCCTGTCGCACGATATTCCTCTTTTCAGGTCTCACCCGATAAGCGCTCTGCTTGATTGGCTTTCGTCGCGCACGTTCACTTCGTGCACCACACTCTTGGGCCGTCTGGGCACATCCGTGAAGAGTGACTTGTTCCTTCGTATCAGCGTCACTAGATCTCTCCTTTTCCCTTTATCCAGATGACGCAGCCTCTCTTCTAGATGTACCAAACTCTCTGTGTTTGACAGGCGTGTACCATCGGCGCGGGCCCACTTTCTTTCCTCTGCTGGCAACACTTGGCTCATCTCCATACACAGAGCCAATTTCCCTTCCTGGGACGGTTTTGCTCCCTTCACTCCCGAACTCTCTTGCTCCTCTGGGAAGTATGGCTTCAAACGATTGATATGACATACCTGTGTCTTGTTAGGGCGATTCGGCTTACTGATCTCATAACTTACAGGACCCACACGGCGAACAACCGAGTATGGACCACCAAAGCGTGATTCCGTCACTCTACCTCTCCCAGGTAGCAACATCATCACTCTGGCTCCTGCCTCGAACTCCCTCGGGACAGCCTTCTTGTCGTACCAGATCGACATCTTCTCTTGAGCTGTCTTCAGGTGATCAGCAGCCAGCTCCTTCGCCGTTTTCAACCGTTCGTGGAATCTCCGCACATACTCTTCCACTGTCACTAATGTTTTCCCCGCCGTCAACTGCTCCTTCAGCATCGATAACGGGCTCCTTACTTTCGTNCCTCCACCACATCACTTCCTAATGCATTCCATTTGTCAACCACTCTGACACTAAAATGTTTCTTTCTAATATCTCTGTGGCTCATTGGGCACTCAGTTTCCACCTGTGTCCCCTAGTGCGTGTGCCCCTTGTGTTAAACAGCCTGTCTTTATCAACCCTGTCCGATTCCCCTGAGAATCTTGAATGTGGTGATCAGTGCCCCCCCTAACTCTTCTGTCTTCCAACGAAGTGGAAGTGGAAATATGTGTGTGTGTGTGTGTATTCACCTAGTTGTACTCACCTAGTTGTGTTTGCTGGGGTTGAGCTCTGCCTCTTTGATCCCACCTCTCAACTGCCAATCAACTGGTGTACAGATTCCTGAACCTACTGGGCTCTATCATATCTACATTTGAAACTGTGTATGGAGTCAGCCTCCATCACATCATTGCCTAATGCATTCCACTTGCTAACTACTCTGACACTGAAAAAGTTCTTTCTAACGTCCCTGTGGCTCATTTGGGTACTCAGTCTCCACCTGTGTCCCCTGGTTCGCGTACCACCCGTGTTAAACAACTTATCCTTAACTATCCTGTCAATTCCTCTGAGAATTTTGTAGGTAGTGATCATGTCTCTCCTTACTCTTTTGTCTTCCAGTGTCGTTAGGTGCATTTGACGCAGCCTTTCCTCGTAACTCATGCCTCTTAGTTTTGGGACTAGACTACTTCTGAATTGGCATACCTCTGAACCTTTTCCAGCTTCGTCTTATGCTTGACAAGGTACGGGCTCCATGCTGGGGCCCACATACTCCAGGATTGGTCTTACTTATGTTGTATACAAGGTTCTGAAAGATTCATTACACAAGTTCCTGATGGTTGTTGTGATGTTAGCCAGCCTCGCATATGCCAAAGATGTAATTCTTTTTATAAGGGCTTCAGGAGACAGGTTTGGTGTGATATCAACTTTTAGATCTTTCTCTCTCTTTCCTTTTCATAAAGTAATTCATCTTCCATTCTGTATCCTGTGTCTGGCCTCCTGTTTCCACCGCCTAGTTTCATTATCTTACATTTACTCGGGTTGAACTTTAGTAGCCATTTCTTGGACCATTCAATCGGTCTATCTAGGTCATCTTGTAGTCTAATACTATACAGGTGTGTACTCACCTATTTATACTCACCTATTTGTGTTTGCCGGGGTTGAGCTCTAGCTCTTTGATCCCTCCTCTCAATCGTCAATCAATTGATACAGATTCCAGAGCCTACTGTGCTCTATCATATCTACTTTTGAAACAGCGTATGGAGTCAGCCTCCACTGTGTATGTGTGTGCATGTGTGTATTTTACCTAGTTCTATTCACTTAGTTGTGCTTGCGGGGGTTGAGCTCTGCTCTTTTGGCCCGCTTCTCCACTGCCAATCAACTGTTACTAACTATTAACTAATTTGTTTTTCACACACACACACACACACACACACACACACCACACACACACACACACACACACACACACACACACACACACACACACACACACACACACACACACACATTAAATGGAATGCATTAGGAAGCGATGTGGTGGAGGCTGACTCCATGCACAGTTTCAAGTGTAGATATGATAGAGCCCATTAGGCTCAGGAAACTGTACACCTGTTGATTGACGGTTGAGAGGCGGGACCAAAGAGCCAGAGCTCAACCCCCGCAAGCACAACTAGGTGAGTACAACTAGGTGAGTACACACACACACACACACACACACACACACACACACACACACACACAACACACACACACACACACACACACACACACCACACACACACACACACACACACACACACACACACACACACACACACACACACACACACACACACATACACACACACGCCCGTACAGTTATGAAATTAAGGATAGGGGCAGAAGGATTCACTACAAACGACAAGGAAGTATGTGAGGAACTGAATAAGAAATTCCAAGAGGTCTTCACCTTAGAGGAAGGAGAAATCCCAGAGTTAAGAGAGGGGATAGCTAACCAGGAACCACTGGAAGAGTTTGAGATTACAAGCGGGGAAGTAAGAAAGTGTTTACTAGAGTTGGATGTGACAAAGGCTATAGGCCCAGATGGAATCTCCCCTTGGATACTTAAGGAAGGAGCAGAAGAACTGTGCCTACCACTCTCCATAGTGTATAACAAATCTCTGGCAACAGGGGAACGGCCAGAAATTTGGAAAGTAGCTAATGTAGTCCCGATATACAAGAAAGGGGATAGACAGGAGGCACTGAATTACAGGCCAGTGTCCCTAACCTGCATACCATGCAAGCTGATGGAGAAGATTGTGCGAAGAAAGCTAGTGGAGCACCTGGAGCGAAAGAACTTTGTAACACAGCACCAACATGGATTCAGGGATGGCAGGTCCTGCCTCACAGGGTTACTTGAATTCTACGACCAGGCAACAAAAATAAGGCAAGAAAGAGAAGGGTGGGCAGACTGCATATTTTTAGATTGTCAGAAAGCCTTTGATACAGTGCCACACAAGAGGCTAGTGAAAAAGCTGGAGATGCAGGCTGGAGTGAAAGGGAAGGTACTCCGTTGGATACAGGAGTACCTAAGCAACAGGAGACAAAGAGTCAGTGTGAGGGGTGAGGTCTCAGATTGGCGAGACGTTACGAGTGGAGTCCCGCAGGGGTCAGTCCTTGGACCTATACTGTTTCTGATATATGTAAATGATCTCCCAGAAGGTATAGAATCGTTTCTCTCAATGTTTGCCGATGATGCAAAAATTATGAGGAGGATTGAAACCGAGGACGATAGTAGGAGGCTACAAGACGACCTAGACAGACTGAGTGAATGGCCCAACAAATGGCTGTTGAAGTTCAACCCGAGTAAATGCAAAGTAATGAAACTAGGCAGTGGAAACAGGAGGCCAGACACAGGATACAGAATAGGAGATGAAGTACTTAATGAAACGGACAGAGAGAAAGATCTAGGAGTTGATATCACACCAAACCTGTCTCCTGAAGCCCACATAAAAAGGATAACATCTGCGGCATATGCGAGGCTGGCTAACATCAGAACAGCGTTCAGGAACCTGTGTAAGGAATCATTCAGAATCTTGTACACCACATATGTAAGACCAATCCTGGAGTATGCAGCCCCAGCATGGAGCCCGTACCTTGTCAAGCACAAGACGAAGCTGGAAAAAGTCCAAAGGTATGCCACTAGACTAGTCCCAGAACTAAGAGGCATGAGTTACGAGGAAAGGGTGCGGGAAATGCACCTTACGACACTGGAAGACAGAAGAGTAAGGGGAGATATGATCACAACCTACAAAATCCTCAGAGGAATCGACCGGGTAGACAAGGACAAACTATTCAACACTGGGGGGACGCGAACAAGGGGACACAGGTGGAAACTGAGTACCCACATGAGCCACAGAGACGTTAGAAGGAACTTTTTCAGTGTCAGAGTAGTTAACGGATGGAATACATTAGGCAGTGATGTGGTGGAGGCTGACTCCATACACAGTTTCAAGGGTAGATATGATAGAGCCCAGTAGGCTCGGGAATCTGTACACCAGTTGATTGACAGTTGAGAGGCGGGACCAAAGAGCCAAAGCTCAATCCCCGCAAGCACAATTAGGTGAGTACACGCCCGCACACACACCTAGGAAGCAGCCCGTAGCAGCTGTCTAACTCCCAGGTTCTTGTTTACTTCTACGTAACAGGGGCATCAGGGTGAATGATGTTTATCATTAAGTTTATCCTTATCAACCCTGTTAATTCCCCTGAGAATTTTGTAGGTGGTAATCATGTCTTCCCTTACTCTTCTGTTTTCCAGTGTCGCGAGGTGCATTTCACGCAGCCTTTCCTCGTAACTCATGCCTCTTAGTTCTGGAACTAGCCTAGTGGCATACATCTTACCTTTTTCAGCTTCGTCTTGTGCTTGTAAAGGTACGGGCTCCATGCTGGGGCCACATACTCCAGGATTGGTCTTACATATGCGGCATACGAGGTTCTGAATGATTCTTTACACAGGTTCCTGAAGGCTGTTCTGATGTTAGCCAGCTTCGAGTATGCCGCAGATGTAATTCTCTTTATGTGGGTTTCAGGAGACAAATTTGGTGTGATGTCAACTTCTAGATCTTTCCCTCTGTCCGTTTCATAAAGTATTTCACCTCCTATTCGGTACCCTGTGTCTGGCCTCCTGTTTCCACCGCCTTGTGTGTGTACTCACCAATTTGTGCTTGCGGAGGTTGAGCTTTGGCTCTTTGGTCCCGCCTCTCAACTGACAATCAACTGGTGTACAGATTCCTGAGCTTACTGGGCTCTACCATATCTACATTTGAAACTGTGTTTGGAGTAAGCCTCCACTACATCACTGCCTAATGCATTCCATCCGATAACTACTCTGACACTGAAAAAGTTCCTTCTAACGTCCCTGTGGCTCATCTGGGTACTCAGTTTACACCTGAGTCCCCGTGTTCGCGCACCACCAGTGTTGAATAGTTTATCTTTGCTTACCCGATCGATTCCCCTGAGAATTTTTAGGTTGTGATCATGTCTCCCCTTACTCTTCTGTCTTCCAGTGTCGTAATGTGCATTTCCCGCAGCCTTTCCTCGTAACTCATGCCTCTTAGTTCTGGGACTAATCTAGTGGCATACCTTTAGACTTTTTCCAGCTTCGTCTTGTGCTTGACAAGGTACGGGCTCAATGCTGATGCCGCATACTCCTTCTTCTTCTTCTTCTTGATGGTAGGTGCAGTTTGCATGAAGGGTTTGTCCTCCCGATGACTGCACCAGTACAGATGTTGGTAGAGGCGTTTATCTTGAGGATGATAAGAGTTTCAAAAGTGCTTGTTGCGTTGTGGTGTAGACAGAGGAGCGGCGACTAGAACACAGGTGTGAGTTAGAGCGAGACTTGCCGCACCGTAGTGTTGTGTTTATGGTCTCAGCTGATCCTTGGTACTGCGACGAGGCGGTTGTTTTCTGTGTTTAGCTGTTGGTGGCGCCAGGTATAAATGTGGCGCGGGTCAGATGTGGCCCAATTTGTTGGTCGACTGGAGATATTTAGCCAGTGCTTTGACTATTTGGTATTTTTCTTGTAACGAGTGGTCACCGCCTCCTAATATATGCTCGATGGTAAAGGGTATTTTAAGTGAAATAAGTACTTGTTTGAGATTTACTCTGGCACTATAATGTCGGAAGCAGTGAAGGAGATAGTGTTCGACTGTTTCAGGAACCTGACAGTGGATGCAGAGTTCGTTGATGTCTGTTCTGTACTTAGAGCTGTGTGCTGCTAGTTTGGTATGTCCCAGCCTTAATCTGGTCATCGCTATATCAATTTCTCTGCTTTTATATCTGACATGTTTCCAAGTTTCCCATTTCTTTTTTATGGACCCATAGTACAAAGGTGAGCATGACGTTTTCCATTTCGCCGCAAAATCTTGGGTGATGGCATTTTTGAAGGCTCCTTTACGTGCAACATGGGGAATTGGATGACGGGTAATGCGAGGTGTGTTGTGCATTGCTTTGGCTAGTTGATCTACTAGTTCATTATGGAGAATACCACAATGCGCTGGGACCCATTGGATAGAGGTATCGTAACCGTTCAATCGATGTTCATGAAGAAGTTGAAGACATGGGTAAACAAACTCCTTGCATGTTGTTGAAGAGTACGTAATTGCTTGAATCGCACTCTTGGAGTCACTGCAGATTGTATATGTCCCGATTGGTAATGTTGTGATTATTTGGAGAGCTTGATATAAGGCATATAATTCAGCTGTGAAAACAGATAGTTGGTTTGGTAATCGCCATCCCTGCTTGAGATGGTATTCCGGTATCCATACAGCGCTAGTGACCGAGGGTACGTTGTTCATGATGATGCGAGATCCATCTGTATAAATCTCTGTGGTATTTGGGTAGCAATTTTTCATTGTTGAGAGAAAGACTGAGGCTATGGCTGAGTTTGGTGCAGACTTTGGAATGCTGTCTTCGAGTTGTATTGCTGTATTAGGAGTTGTATAAAGCCAAGGTGGAATAGGGGGAACAGTAAGTTGGGTTTCCGAGTTTTGGAGTAGAGAGAGGTCTATATTGAGGTTATTTGTAGCCCGTGTGAGGAAGGTTGCGAGTGATTTGTTGGGAAGCGGGGGATATGTGGGTTAACTGTTGGGTTAATTTTTGATCTGTATGGTGTGTCTGGTGAGCAGTGGTACAGAGTGACAGATAGTTGGCACACATTATGTCTCGTCTGGTGGCTAGGCTTGTGAGGCCCGTTTCCCCTTAAAGTCCGAGGATAGGAGTGGAACGCATTGCGCCACATATAAGTCGCATGGCATTGTTTTGAATGACCTCTAGGCTCTGTAGGTTGGTAGGCGCAGCCGACGCATATGCTTGGCAACAATAGTCTAGTTGGCTGCGAATGTAGGTTGTATAGAAACGAAGCAGGATTTTATGGTGTGCTCCCCAGGTGGTGCCAGTGAGGGCTTTCAGTATGGCGAGTCGGGGTTGTGTCGTCTGTTTAAGGTGTTGAATGTGTGCTTTCCAGGTAAGTGAGGGCGAGTC
>WNGS01002138.1:17450-36261 GCA_020271785.1 Procambarus virginalis
ATCCATTGATCCTTTTGTTTTAAATTCTTACTAATCGTAACTCCCAGATCCCTTTCGCAATCCGACTTCGCAATCTCAACACCATCTAGCTCGTATCTTGTAACTCTATCATCATTACCTAGTCTCAAAACTTTACATTTATTAGCATTAAACTGCATCTGCCAGTCTTTTGACCATTTTAAAACCCTATTTAGATCAACTTGAAGTGATAGCGAGTCTTCTTTCGTGTTAATTTCCCTACCGATTTTTGTATCATCTGCAAATTTGCAAATGTTGCTACTCAAACCTGAATCTAAATCATTTATATATATTATAAACAACAGAGGTCCCAGGACAGAGCCTTGAGGCACTCCACTAACAACATTATCCCACTCTGACTTAACCCCATTTATACTAACTCTCTGTTTCCTTTGGTATAGCCATGCCCTAATCCAACTTAATATAGCACCCCCAATACCATGAGCCTCTATTTTTTTAATTAGTCTTTCATGTGGCACTGTATCAAAAGCTTTGCTAAAGTCAAGGTACACAACATCACAATCCTTACCACTATCAACTGCCTCAACTATGCTGGAATAAAAAGATAGCAAATTTTTTAAACATGAACGGCCATTTGTAAAACCATGTTGCGACTCATTTATTAATTTATGTTTTTCAAGATGAAGACGAATTGTATTTGCAATTATCGATTCAAGTAACTTTCCCACAATAGACGTTAGGCTAATTGGCCGATAGTTTGACGCAAGTGATCTATCTCCTTTCTTAAAAATTGGTACCACATTAGCTACCTTCCATGACTCTGGCACTCTGCCTAACTCTATTGATTTATTAAATATGGTAGACAGTGGCTCGGAAAGCTCCTCTTTGCATTCTTTAAGCACCCTGGCAAACACTTCATCCGGCCCTGGGGATTTGTTTGGTTTTAGTTTTACTAATTGTTTAATTACATCCTCCCTGGTAACTGCTAAACTAGTCAACCTGTCCTCATCCCCACCCACATAGACTTGTTCGGCTGAAGGCATATTGTTAAGTTCTTCTTTAGTAAATACAGATATAAAATATTTGTTAAAAATACTACTCATCTCCTTGTCATTATCCGTTATTTGACCTGTCTCAGTTTTTAATGGACCTATCCTTTCCCTAGTCTTAGTTCGATATAACTGAAAAAACCCTTTAGGATTTGTCTTTGCTTGCCCTGCTATACGAACTTCATAGTTTCTTTTTGCTTTCCTTATCTCTTTTTTAACATTTCTAACCAGTTGTACGAATTCCTGTTCTAAAGTGACCTCCCCATTTTTAATCCTTTTGTACCAAGCTCTCTTTTTACCTATAAGGTTCTTCAAATTCTTTGTTATCCACTTTGGGTCATTAGTATTCGATCTATTCAATTTGTATTGTATACTACTTTCCTGTGCTCTGTTTAGAATATTCTTAAATAAGTTATATATTGAATCCACATCGAAATCTCCTTTTACGTCACCTATCGCTGGGTTCACGTCTGGCTCCAAGACCGGCCCACACCCCATACCCAAGACTTTCCAATCTATTTGACCCAAAAAATTCTTAGGCTATTAAAATCAGCTTTTCGAAAATCTGGCACTTTAACAGAATTTTCTCCTACAGGTCTATTCCATTCTATGCTAAATCTGATTTCTTTGTGATCACTGTTCCCTAGCTCACTCCCTATTTCGATGTCATTAATTTGTGTTTCCCTGTTAGTTAACACTAAAATATTATTTTCCCGCGTTGGTTCCTTAATGTGTTGCGCAAGAAAGCAATCGTCAATTAATTCTAGAAAATCTTCTGCTTCACTATTCCCTGTTTTGTTCAACCAGTTTATTCCACTAAAATTAAAGTCACCCATGACATAAAACTGTTAGATCTAGATGCTCTAGATATTTCATCCCATAGATGCTTTGCTTCCATTCTCTCTAAATTTGGTGGCCTATATATAACTCCTATTATAATATTATTTGCTTTTTCGTTTAATTCTATCCAAATAGTTTCTGTGTGTGACTCAGTTTTGATTCCCTCTTTGAGACTACATTTCAAATTGTCCCGAACATATATGGCTACTCCCCCTCCTCGTCTAATATATCGATCTGTGTGAAATAGTTTAAATCCATTTATATGATATTCAGCTAATAGTTCTCTATTTTCTACGTTCATCCACGTTTCGGTAAGTGCAATAATATCTATTTTTTTCTGTGCAGACGAGAGCATTTAATTCGTTAATTTTATTTCTTAGACTTCTACTGTTAGTGTAATATACCCTAAGTGAATTGTTATTTTGAGGCCCTTCTCTTTCCTTGATCATTTTCCCAATTCCTTTCTCCCACAAACCCATACTTTTATTACCTCCTTCTTCCAAATCAATTCCCATACCACTATATACTGACAGTTTAAATCAAACAAACACCTCTAACCACTGGTTCCAACGAGTTCGCAACAACAACAACCCCAGCCCTCGATAGATGCACCCCATCACGAGCATACATTTCATTTCTTCCATAGAAGTGTTCCCAGTTGTCTATGAAAGATATTGCATTTGATTTGCAATATCATTCCAGCCGGCAATTGACACCAAGTGCCCTCGCCATCCATTTATTTCCCACTCCCTTTCTTGGAAGAATGCCACATATGATCGGGATTCCTCCCTTGCTTCTAACAATTCAATGGCTGTCCTGAATCTCTGAATTAGTTCCTCACTCCTAACTCGTCCAACAATTTAGGACACCGATAAGATTTCGGGCAGCACATCATTATGAACGAAGTACTTACACATTTCTTGGACATCACTGGTGGTGTTATCTGTGAATTCCGCGATTTTTTCACATTCCAGTATATAATGACGCAAAGTATGTGAATAGTTCTGCTGACAGTTTACATTTAGTCAAATCTAGGGGAAACACCGAAAAATGTTGTCTATAAATTATAAGTTTTTGCTTTTATAAAACTATATTTTTTTTTTACTTGAAACAAAGATATAAATATTTCCACAAAGCAATGATACATAGTATTCCTGAAGTGAAAGTTTACATTAGCGTAGTGTATTTAATATACCGTAGCTTAATGTAATAGTTACACCATTGGATTAGTATATTCAGTATACTATGGGTTTGTTTATTCAATATAAAATAAGTATAGGCGATAAAGAATGCTTTGCTTATTATGTTTAATATTGCTTGGTACGTTCAACATGCTATGACTGCGTTTATTCAACATTGTATGGGTGATCATTCAATATATCTATGAGTTAGTATATTCATTACACAATTGCTTAGTATATTCAGAATAACATGGGATAGAATTCCATTGAAACAATTGGTTGCAGTTGCGTCATTGCTAATCATATAACGAAGCTCCCGGTCAAATTATAAATAAATAGACAACAACACCTTTATATGCGAGTAATAAATATGCGTTATACGCTACGGTTCTAAATTTAATGGAATTAGCAACGTTTGTATATAACAAAACAATGAATTTGGCGGTATGCTCCAGTTTTAGTGTTTTAGGATATACACCATAATCTTTTTTCAGATGAAATTAAAACCTTTAACTATATTTTTAGGGAGGGGAGGAAATAAGGAAGGAAGGAAAGAAGGGCACTTTATTATATTTTAATGGACTGATATTAATGGGGTCAATAAGGTACAGTCATTCGACTTCTGATTTATGTGCAAGATAAGTTGCAAGTAAAGTGTTCATTAAGAAGGCTTACTGAATGCATTTGGAAAGATACAATGTCTAGAAATGTTTGTCTTTAGAAAGATGCTGAGTCAAATTCCGTGTACACACGCCACCAGGTCATAAAAACCACACTTTTAGCTGGTTTTAACGCCATTGTTGATATTTATTTACTCGTAAGGACAGCTGCCTTGCGCGTAATTAGTTATAATTACCCATGTAGAATTTTATATATCTTTTCACACAAGCATATGTGCTTAAGTACTCACCTATATATACTTGTAAGTTCCAGCTCCTGGGCCGTGTCTTTTATTCTCTATATCGACTATTGCAAATGTTACGTATCCTATTACATTTTATTGTTTCTTCTCTTGTACTATTTCCTCTTGCTCACTACACTTACACAGAGTGATTTCTTACACCCACAGAGCTCATTTAAACTTTTAGCATTTAGTTACTTGTCTACTTCGTTAATGCCCTGAAGACTTTTGTATGTCGTAATCATGTCAGCTCGTTTTCTTGACTTTGTGACTGATTAGGTCTAGATCTCTTTGCTTTTCCTTGTGTCTCGGTCCACTTCTCTCAGGGACATGGTTTCGCACAATTATTTTCATTTTCACAATTTTTATGTTGTGAGTTAATTGGAAGTATTTCACTACGGCTAAATATTTTAGTGCTGGTTTAACAAAGACATTTCACAATGTCTTGGAAGTTTCCAGTTTAATGAATGTGAAGATTAGGCGAATTTTTGCCACCTATGCCTATGCCGATGAGTTTAACTTATTTTAATATTTTTGTAAGTTTAACCTATTTTAATATGATTTTAATATATGCATACCCTATTTTCGAGACTTGTACCCATACTTCTGAAAAGCCTTTGCCATTCCAATATCTTATACTCTCCTTATTGCCCACATTTCCCTATCTCTTATATTAATAGCTTGCATTTATTAGGATTAAAGTCAAACAACCATTTCATTAAGAATCTTTCAGAAGTGTTCAATTCCACCTTGGAGTTTTTATTGGAAGAGTGTAGTTCTTATCTTATCTAAACGTTGATTCTAAACAGTGTTGCAT
This sequence comes from Procambarus virginalis, assembly GCA_020271785.1. Lineage (NCBI taxonomy): Eukaryota > Metazoa > Arthropoda > Malacostraca > Decapoda > Cambaridae > Procambarus > Procambarus virginalis. Next base: position 22,218 of record WNGS01002138.1, read on the forward strand.
AGTGTGTGTGTGTGTACTCACCTAGTTGTGCTTGCGGGGGTTGAGCTTTAGCTCTTCTAGAGACTTCTCAACTAGAGACCATTCCCCCGCCACTCTCTATTCAACTTAGGCTCAGCCCTCAGTGAGTGAACATTAAGGTGACTTAGTCGTGTTTACAAGTGTTGTGTGATGATCAGAGGCAGACAGCTGTAGTGGTCTCGTATTCTTGGGTAATGACTCAATTTGTATATTAATAGTAAACCTTCAATATGATTGCTTGAATTATGATATTTATCCTGATAAATATACTTGATGAATTATTGAGAAATATATACTTGATTCACTTTACTTGTAATTTGATTTTCATTGTGTTTCCGAGATCTTGGAATTTCTGATATAATATGCAAACTTGAGTGTAGAGTACTATTGAGTGATGGACTTAAAGAATATTGCATGGAACATGATTCCAGTTGACACATGATAATAACATCTTTTGATACAGACAAGTTCCATTCCTTGTCTTGTATGTACTGACTAGCATGGATGGTGGCAGCAATTTCAGCATTTCTACTTCTACTTACCTACCCTTCTACTTCTACCTCCCCTTCTCACTTCCTACTCCTTCTCCTCTCCCTCCGCCTCTCTCCCCCTTTCCCTTTCACCTGACGACCCTCCTTACTCCTCCCAGCTACTCCTCCCTCCTCTCTACCTCTCTCACCCCGAACCCTCACTAATTACTTCATTATTCATTTCTTTCCTTTCGGTTCTCTTATACGTTTGTGGCAGTGAAATGTTCTAGAGTTCTCTAGAGTTGCGGGTAGCTGATCCAGTTACAATGCCTTGTGGATGTAGCACCTAGGTAATCAAATACCTCGGTTACAAGGTGTTGAACTGGAGATGTTGCAGTAGGAACTTTGGGGGAATTCTAGAATAGCTAACTTGGGGCGGGATAATGGACTAAAGAGAGCTATTTCCCCCACCCCCCGTTACAACCCTGTCGATTCCCCTGAGATTTTTGTATGTGGTGATCATGTCCCCCTGAGTTCTTGTGTCTTCCAGCGACGTGAGGTGCAGTTCACGCAGCCTGTCCTCATAACTCATTCCTCTTAGTTCTGGGATTAGCCTAGTGGCATACCTCTGAACTTTTTCGAGTTTCGTCTTGTGCTTGACTAGGTACGGACTCCATGCTGGGGCTGCATACTCCAGGATTGACATTACATATGTGGTATACAAGGTTCTGAAGGATTCCTTACACAGGTTTTTGAAAGCAGTTCTGATGATAGCCAGCCTCGCATAGGCCGCTGATGTTATTCTTTTAATGTTGGCTTCAGGAGACAGATTTGGCGTGATATCAACTCCTAGATCTTTGCCTCTGTTCGGTTCGTGAAGGATTTCATCTCCCATTCGGTATCCAGTGTCTGGCCTGCTAGTTTCTCCTCCTAGTGTCTGGCCTCCTAGTTTCTCCTCCTAGTTTCATTACCTTACATTTACTTGGGTTGAACTTTAGTTGCAATTTGATGGACCATTCATTCAGTTTGTCTAGGTCATCTTGTAGCCTCAAACTATCTTCCTCTGTCATGATCCTCCTCGTAATTTTTGCATCATAAGCAAACATGAAGAGGAACGAGTCAATTCCTTCTTGGAGATCATTTAGGTATACCAGAAACAGTATAGGCCCAAGGACTGAACCCTGCAGGACTCCACTGGTGACTCCCCGCCAGTCCGAGACTTCACCCCTCACAGTGACTTGGTGTGTGTTCTTTTGCTTATGTACTCCCTTAGCCGGTGGAGTACCTTCCCTTTCACTCCTACCTGCATCTCCAGTTTGTGCACTAGTCTCTTATGTGATACTGTGTCAAAGGCTTTCTGGCAGCCCAGAAATATGCAGTCTGAAAATATCTCTATCTTGTCTAATTTTTGTTGCCTGGTCATAGAACTCAATTAGGCATGATTTGCCATCTCTGAACCTATGCTGATGTTGTGTTTCAAAGTTCTTTCGCTCCCAATGTTCAACTAGCTTTTTTCGCACAATCTTCTCCATCATCTTGCATGGAATGCAAGTTAGGGACATTAGCCTGTAGTACAGTGCCTCCTGCCTATCACCCTTCTTGTATATTTGGACAACATTGGTAGTTTTCCAAATTTTGGCCAGTTCACCTGTTACCAGTGATTTGTTGTACACCATGGAGAGTGACAGGCAAAGAGTGTCTGCTCCCTCCTTTAGAATCCATGCTGAGATTTCATCCGGGCCTATAGCCCTTGTCACGTCCAAATCTATCAGATGCCTCTTCACCTTATCACTGGTAATCACAAACTCCTCTAGTGGTGTCTGGTTTGATATTCCCTCTCTCATTTCTGGGACTTCTCCTTGCTCTGAGGTAAAGACCTCCTGGAATTACTTATTGAGTTCCTCGCATACGTTGTAGTAAAACTTTCAGCCCCTGTCCTCAGTTTCATTACCTGTTCCTTCACTGTTGTTTTCCTTCTGATGTGGCAATGCAGCAGTTTGGATTGAGTTTTTGCCGTGCTCGCTATATCATTTTCATACTGCCTCTCTACTTCTCTTCTCACCCTGACGTATTCATTCCTGGCGCTCTGGTATCTTTCTCTGCTCTCTATTGTTGTGTTGTTCCTAAAGTTTCTCCACACCCTTTTATTTAATTGCTTTGCTTGCATACATCTCTGATTAAACCATGAGTTTCTCATCTGCATCTCCATTTTATCCTTTTGGACTGGGATGAACTTGTCTGCTGCCTCCTTACACTTCTGTGTGATGTAGTCCATCATGACTTGAACCTGCTTTCCTCTGAGCTCTGTTTCCCAAGCTATATCGGTTAGGAATTTTCTTATATCCTCATAATTTCTTTTCCGGAATGCTGGTCTCTTGCTTTCTGGTCCCTTCCTTGAGTACATTAACCCTTCTTCGACCAGATACTCAAACAACAGTACACTGTGATCGCTCATACCCACGGGGGCTTCGAGACCGATTTCCCTTATGTCGGAATCGTTCGGAGTGAATACTAGGTCGAGTCTTGATGTTTCATATGCAGGCGATGAGTCACAATAACAATGGCAGTTCTGATGATAGCCAGCCTCGCATAGGCCGCTGATGTTATTATTTTAATGTGTTAAAAGTATTCTTTATTATACATTAAAAGTATTTAATATATTCTTTTATTGTGTTTTAATGTTATTCTTTTGATGTTTCATCATTGCCTCTCATTATCGTGGGACCCTTGACATGCTGACTTAAAAAGTTCCTAGTCACCACCTCCAACAGTTTCGCTCTCCATATTTCCTCACCTCCATGTGCCTCCTTGTTTTCCCAGTCTATCCTTCCGTGGTTAAAGTCCCCCATTATGAGCAGATGGGATTGATTTCTACAGGCAGCAGCGGCCGCTCTCTCAATTATTGTATTAACTGCCATTTTGTTTCTGTCATACTCTTGCCTGGGTCTTCTTTCATTTGGGTGGTGGGTTATATATCACTGCTACTACTACTCTTGTTCCTCCCATCGTCATTGTGCCTGTGATAAAGTCTCTGAACCCTTCGCAGCCCGTAATAACCATCTCCTCGAAACTCCATTCCTTTCTTATCAGTAGCATTACTTCGTGTGCTCTTTTCCTAAGTTCACTAGCATTGCTTGTAATCTCATCTATGTTCTAGTACAAGACCTTGAAGCTGACTCTCTTTTGTCCATTCTCAGTTTCTGTTGATTCCATTGGAGTTGGCGGACAAGGGGTGTCTGGGGTGGGAGGGCCTAGGAAGGAGGACATGGGGGTCTGGGGTGTGAGGGGGCTGGCAGGATCTGGAACAGGAGGGCTAGGGGGGTTCTGAGGTGGTATTGCTGAGGGGGTCTGGGGTTGCGGGATAATTAGGGCATGGAATGGGGGATCAGGAGGGGCATATGTGGGAGGTCATGGGCTAGGGTATGCAAGGGAAACTGTTGTGTGTTGGCCGGGAGGCCAGGGGTTAGGGGATGAAGAGGAGCCTGGGGAGTGAGGGCCTGGAAGGGAGGGGGTGGGGTAGGAAGGACAGCTTGGGGTGGGGGAACTGGGAAGGAACCCCAGCCCTCCCCTGGGCATGAGGACCAGATGAGGGCATGGGGTGCGGGAACAGGGAGGACCTGGGATGGGGGGTTGAGGAAGAAAAAGGGCATGGGGGAGGGGTCCTGGGGTCAGGGAACATGGGGGCATGGTCTGAAGAGGAACTTTACTGTCTGGGGAGGTGCAGGTGATTGGTGGGGGATGGCTGTGGGGTTGGATGGTGGGAGACTTCTGTTACTATCCTCCCTGGAGGTGCTGGCCTGCTGGTGGGGGGATTCCCACTCCCTTCTGAGGTTCCTGGAGATACTGAGCAGAGTCCTGTGGTTCCCATATCCCCACCCCTTTCTCTGCGTCTCCTTACTTCTGCAGCCTTCCTTCTCTCTTCCCTCGTCATGTCCCTTTTCAGAAAGACGTCCTCATATCCTCCTAACCTCACAAATCTGCTTTTCCTGGATGGGATTTTCTCCTTTGTTGCCTCGTTCGTGAGCACTACATCAATCGTTTCCTTTTCTTCGTGTAGATGCCCAGCCTGAAAAACTTCTCTGTGTTGCCATTGGCCTCCTCCATATCCAGTCCCTCCAAGATCTCTGTTATATTTACTCGGTCCCCTCCTTCTCCACACCTGATTGGATCCTTCTGGTTCCTGTACTCCTACAATTATAACTTCTCTTGTCCTTTCCAGCATTTGTTCAATGCATTTTGCAGCTTCCTGTGAGGTAGCTGCTTTCATAGCTGCTGCCTCTAAAGCGGCCTTGTCACTTGGGCTGTTTTGCAGTATTCCTGCAAAACAGAGTCCCCCTTCCTGGAAGGAGTCTTCCATCAGCTTCGTCCCCTGTTCCCTAGAGGCTGCATATCCCGTACTGGTTTGAATTATGATTTTCCCTGAGATTCTTTATCTCCTCCCTGGCTTCTTCCAACTCACTCCTTTGGCTCTGTATTAATGCTTCCATATCCTGCAGGTCTCTGCTGAACCCCATTTTCATATCCTGCAGGTCTCTGCTGAATCCCCCTAATACCTGGTTGATCCATTCATAGGTAGTATCCACCATTCTCCCCTATCACTGTGTGTAGTGATGTCACTCAATCATTTTCCCTGGCTGAGGAAGGTCTGGTTTTTCCTCGTGCGTGTGTTTGTGTGTTTATATGTATGTGTTTGTTGTATATGTGTCTTTGTGCATGTGTGTGCGTTTGCGTGTGTGTCTCTTTGGTCTCCTATCACCTGATTCCATTTCCATAACTTTATATTTACTCGTGTTGAACTCCAGTTCTCTGACCATCTCTGCAACCTGTCCAGGTCCTCTTGAAGGATCCTACAATTCTCATCTGTCCCAACTCTTCTCATTAATTTTGCATCATCTGTAAACATTGACATAAAGGATTCTACTCCTGTAAACATTTATCATTTACGTAAATTAGAAATAGAATTGGTCCCAGCACCGATCCTTGAGGTACACCACTCGATACTGTTCGCTAGTCCGACTGCTCGCCCCTTACCATTAGTCTCTGGCTCCTTCCTGTTAGGTGGTTCCTTACTCATGCTAGGTCCTTTCCACTTACTCCTGCCTGCCTCTCAAATTTGAATATCAATTCTCATGTGCTGTACTGTATCAAAGGCCTTTTGGCAGTCTAGAAATACGCAGTCTGCTCAACCTTCTCTGTCCTGCCTTATCCTTATTATTTTATCGTAGAATTCCAAAAGGTTTGTTAGGCATGATTTCCCTGTAAAGAACCCATGTTGGTGTTTGTTTACAAACCTAATGCTCTTCAGGTGTGCAACAAGTCTTAGCCTAATTACTTTTTTAAGTATTTTGCAGGAGATGCTTGTCAGTGATACGGGTCTGTAGTTAAGTGCCTCCTCCTTGTCTCCTTTTTTGAAAATCGGTGCGACATTTGCCTTCTTCCAGCAACTGGGCAATTCTCCCGACATAAGTGACTCATTAAAGGTCATTGCCAGAGGCACGCTGAGAGCCTGCGCTGCCTCTTTAAGTATCCATGGTGCTACTTTGTCTGGTTCAACCGCTTTAGTTGCATCCAGTGTTGTCAACTGTTTCATTACCTCCTCTGCTGTCACCTCTATATCTGATAGTCTTCCGTCAAGGGTAATCTCTTCCAACAATGGTAGCTGCTCAGGCTCGGTTGTGAACACTTCATGGAAACTTGCATTCAGTACCTCACAGATTTCCTTGTCACTTTCTGTACATGCCCCTTCTGTTTTCCTTAGTCTTGTCACTTGGTAATTTACGACATATTCCTTCTTTTATGGCTATGTAGTAATTTAGGTCTCTTTTTCACTTTGATTCCAGTATCAATCTCATAATTTCTTTCCGATACTCGTCTTATGTTAATGTAATCGTTCCTAACTCTGTTACATATAATTCTGTTGTCCTCTGTCATTTGTCTTATATACTTCTTCTATTCCCTCCTGCTTCTCATTTTTGCTTCCTGACACTGTCTATTAAACCATGGGTTATTATATTCCCGCCTGCGTTTTTCCTTTATTATTGGAATAAATTTCTCTTCAGCCTCTTTGCATTTCCCTATGACCAGGTTCATAATATCTTGCACTGTTTTTCCTCTAATATCTGCCTCCCACTGCACTTCTCCCAGGTAGTCCCTCATCCTTCTGTAGTCCCCTTTCCTCTAATCAACTCTCCTTTCCCAGACCTCCTGTCCTTTGGTCACAACTTTGAGTTCCATATGCAGGCGATGAGTCACAATAACGTGGCTGAAGTATGTTGACCAGACCACACACTAGAAAGTGAAGGGACGACGACGTTTCGGTCCGTCCCGGACCATTCTCAAGTCGATTGTGAGAGAAGGTAATAAATAGACAGAAGAGAGGTGAGGAGAAGAAAATCTTAGAGGAAGAGAATGCAAGGCAAAGGAAGGGAATGTAATGTGTATTAAAGGGTATAGTAAGAATGAGAAAACAAGAAAACAAGAACAAAGATAACTGCAGAAGGCCCATTGGCCCATACGAGGCAGCTCCTATTTATGCCACCCAATAAGAATGGGATAGTAAAAGGAATAAGAAAGGGGGAAGTAGTAGAAATAAGCAAGAGATCGTAAGAAAAAACAATGGAAAGAAAAATAGAGAAAAAGGAGAAGAAAAGGAAAGGGAAAGAAAGATAAATGAAAGTGTAAGCTTATGTTAGGTCAAGTTTGTTAGAAAGTTTAGAGCCTTTTAGTATATACTATGAAAGGGAAGAGTCAACAGCAACAAAGCCAGGACTCAAGTTCATGTTGGGTACATTGTGTATTAGAGCCGCTTCAACGAGACGGCGTCTGTGTTGAGTAGAGGCAGGAAAGGTAATTTTGGAGGAAGACCAATCAATGGGATTATTAGAATCCCTAACATGACAGAAGAGAGCATTGTTTGTGTCTGCAGACTTAACAATTCTTTGTGTTCTTTAAGTCTGTCATTAAGTGTACGGCCAGTTTCGCCAAAGTATTGAAAAGGACAAGACAAACATGAAATAGAGTAGACACCAGCAGCATTAGAAGCAGGAGGAGCAGTGTGAACTAGATTGCTACGAAGTGTGTTAGTTTGTCGAAAGGCGAGTTTAATGTCAAGAGAACGAAAGGTATTAGTAAACGTTTTGAGTTCAGATATGAAGGGAAGGCATAGTACAGTGCTACTAGTGTTGGGAACAGGTTTAGGAAGAAAGAAATTTCGTTTAGCTTGAGAAAAGGCACAGTTGATAAAATGCAAAGGGTAACCAAGGCGAGAGAATGATTTGTAGATAAAGGCAATTTCAGAATCAAGAAACTGAGGGTCGCCGATGCGTAGAGCGCGGAGGAAGAGAGAGACGAGGACACTTTTCTTAACAGAAGGAGGATGGTAGGGAAAGAAGTGAATGTACATGCCACTATGCATGGGTTTGCGGTAGACAGAGAAAGAGAACCCGGAGAGTCAGTTAGGTGCAGTCACAGTGAGAGGTTGTGTTAGCTGGAGCTTCGATTGTAGTAACATTATTATAGCAATAATAGAAGGATTAGTGAAGGAATTGATGAATCTAGTTGGAACTCTGAGAGCAGAGATGGATTCCCTACGAGAGGAGGTACGACAGCTGAAATATCGGGAAGAAACGTAGGAGGAGATCAATATTAACAAGACTTCGTCGTGGAAAGTCGTTAAGGACAGGGGTCTTAAGAAGACCTTGACAAGGCCGCCTACAGACGCCCTAAGGACAGCAAATTCATTTGCCGTGTTGGAGGACGAGTGCTGTGGTGAGCCTGCAGTTTACTCGGAACGAAAATCAGCGAGGAGCGGCGGAGCTCTGGCCCCTCAGGGTGCTCAGAAAGTTAAGGAGGTATCGAAGCGAATTTTGGTTGTGGGAGATTCCCAGGTGAGGTATTTAGACAGGACGTTTTGTGCCAAAGATATGGGGAACAGGTTAAGGGTCTGCTATCCGGGAACTGGAATTGGAGATATTGTTGACAACATGAAAGATATTATGACGGGAAATGGGAACAAACCCTTTATTTGTATTAGTACATGGGGTAATGATGTTGGACGAGTTAGGAGTGAGGAACTGATTAAGAAATTTAAGAAAACCATAGAATTAGTTAGGAGCAAGGGAGGAACATAAGAACATAAGAACAAAAGTAACTGCAGAAGGCCTATTGGCCCGATTCATATGAGCATTCATTTAGGCCCCTTAACTCGACGTTTGGTTCATCCCACAGCGCCAGTTCTGCTTAACAAAAATGGCCCACTAGATACTCAGATTAGTCACCGAAGCTTCAGCGTTCAAGCAAGCTCGGCATCTCACCCATTTAAAGTTTGAGATATAGCTGAAGAACCACACCAGGTGTCTTGTTACTAACACTTCGATTAATAAATCCGAGTGTCCTATTTGCCTTATTACGAACATTCATGCATTGATTCTTTTGTTCTAAATTCTTACTAATCATAACCCCCAGATCACTTTTGCAATCCGACTTCGCAATCTCAACACCATCTAGCTCGTATCTTGTAACTCTATCATCATTACCTAGCATCAAAACATTACATTTATTAGCATTAAACTGCATCTGCCAGTCTTTTGACCACTTTAAAACCCTATTTAGATCAACTTGAAGTGATAGCGAGTCTTCCTTCGTGTTAATTTCCCTACCGATTTTTGTATCATCTGCAAATTTGCAAATGTTGCTAATCAAACTTGAATCTAAATCATTTATATATATTATAAACAACAGAGGTCCCAGGACAGAGCATTGAGGCACTCCAATAACAACATTATCCCACTCTGACTTAACCCCATTTATAACTCTCTGTTTCCTTTGGAATAGCCATACCCTAATCCAACTTAATATAGCACCCCCAATACCATGAGCCTCTATTTTTTTAATTAGTCTTTCATGTGGCACTGTATCAAAAGCTTTGCTAAAGTCAAGGTACACAACATCACAATCCTTACCATTATCAACTGCCTCAACTATGCTGGTATAAAAAGATTGCAAATTTGTTAAACATGAACGGCCATTTGTAAAACCATGTTGCGACTCATTTATTAATTTATGTTTTTCAACGTGAAGACGAATTGTATTTGCAATTATCGATTCAAGTAACTTTTCCACAATAGACGTTAGGCTAATTGGCCGATAGTTTGACGCAAGTGATCTATCTCCTTTCTTAAAAATTGGTACCACATTAGCTACCTTCCATGACTCTGGCACTCTGCCTAACTCTATTGATTTATTAAATATGGTAGACAGTGGCTCGGAAAGCTCTTCTTTGCATTCTTTAAGCACCCTGGCAAACACTTCATCCGGCCCTGGGGATTTGTTTGGTTTTAGTTTTACTAATTGTTTAATTACATCCTCCCTGGTAACTGCTAAACTAGTCAACCTGTCCTCATCCCCACCCACATAGACTTGTTCGGCTGAAGGCATATTGTTAAGTTCTTCTTTAGTAAATACAGATATAAATTATTTGTTAAAAATACTACTCATCTCCTTGTCATTATCCGTTATTTGACCTGTCTCAGTTTTTAATGGGCCTATTCTTTCCCTAGTCTTAGTTCGATATAACTGAAAAAACCCTTTAGGATTTGTCTTTGCTTGCCCTGCTATGCGAACTTCATAGTTTCTTGTTGCTTTCCTTATCTCTTTTTTAACATTTCTAACCAGTTGTACGAATTCTGTTCTAAAGTGACCTTCCCATTTTTAATCCTTTTGTACCAGCTCTCTTTTTACCTATAAGGTTCTTCAAATTCTTTGTTATCCACTTTGGGTCATTAGTATTCGATCTGTTCAATTTGTATGGTATACTACGTTCCTGTGCTTTGTTTAGAATATTCCTAAATAAGTTATATATTGAATCCACATCGAAATCCCCTTTTACGTCACCTATCGCTGGGTTCATGTCTCGCTCCAAGACCTGCCAACACCCCATACCCAAGACTTTCCAATCTATTTGACCCAAACAATTTCTTAGGCTATTAAAATCAGCTTTTCGAAAATCTAGCACTTTAACAGAATTTCTCCTACAGGTTTATTCCATTCTATGCTAAATCTGATTTCTTTGTGATCACTGTTCCCTAGCTCACTCCCTATTTCGATGTCATTAATTTGTGTTTCCCTGTCAGTTAACACTAAATCTAAAATATTATTTTCCCGCGTTGGTTCCTTAATGTGTTGCGTAAGAAAGCAATCGTCAATTAATTCTAGAAAATCTTCTGCTTCACTATTCCCTGTTTTGTTAAACCAGTTTATTTCACTAAAATTAAAGTCACCCATGATATAAATAGTGTTAGATCTAGATGCTCTAGACATTTCATCCCATAGATGCTGTAACCAGATCGTTCGCTACGGCTCGTGACCCTGTACAGCATTAAGAACTGTTTGCCTAGGGCCATAGAATTGCTGTAATTTAGAGCGGGTCACCAGTGTAACCACATGATTGGCACAAGCATATATTTATTAAAGTATTTATTCCTTAGGACTAAGAAATATTCATATAAAATATTAATATATATATTTTAACAATATAATCAGTAGTATGAATTATAAACACAGATGGACAAAATGATATATAAATAATCACAAGAATTGTCTCCCTTATAAAAATTATGTATGGCAAAACAATTATATAACAGACTTATCTTTACAGATGTTAGCTCACCTGCCCCCGTCGAGTTACTGCCTACAAAAACTGCGGGAGTGATAACATTACTTCTGCCCGCGGAAAATTGCCACACACTAACAGATATCTTTAATTAACTTACATGGAGTCAACATCAACGTGACAAGAGTAATCTTAAAGGTAACTAGTAATTGGTTGCAGATAACATGCATAACAAAAATGCTGTAATTATTAATACATGCAGTAATTTAAAATATATAACAAAGGAAATATTAGGCAACGATCCCCCAACATCAGGGATAAAAGTCTCTCACGGAATGTTTGCCTCTCAATGTTCAACGCTTACAGAATTCCCATCAGTGATTCTAACTGATGATCATAGATAAACCCACCTTCCCACGAAATCAACCGTGAACAGACAAAGGACCAGTACTCGTTCCCACGGGTGGAAAAGTTAGGCTTAATTCAACATATAAATCAGGCACACATATCTTACATATAAGTAAGAATTATTTAGATGTACATATAATCAGATAAAATAAGACATATTTATATAAGTACAAATTCATGTATAAGTACAAATTAAATGTATTTAATTACGTAGCTTATAGAGGTACGTAACACTTCCACCTCCAAAAAAAAAAAAAAATGCAATGGATTGAAGATCAATGGCATTTTTCTTAAAGAAAAATCATGTGACACTTGATTTATGGTATTAATTTCACAAAACATGTAAAAGCAATAAGGATACATTCCTGGACCAAAAATGAAACACTCCAAATATATTCTACATGAAACTTAGAAATTTCAGTCTTATGACTATTGTCTACAAATGTTTCACTGGAGTATGCAAATTTATCTCTCTCCAGGGTACTATCTCATTTATTTCACTTTGTTTCAGTTCATATTTTCACACACATATCAACAACATTATCATCAGCATGAATAGAATTGTCAATAAAGGTAGCTGTTTTCACACAGACATCACCGCAATTATTCTCTACATCTTTTTCTACTATTTCTCCGAGATCAGTCTCGTATTTCAATATGATCCATTTTCTAGATGGTGGAATTTTCCAAGACAGACTCCATTTTCCATGAGCTGAACTGCTTGATTGAAGCTGACTGGATGTAAAGTAGATGTGGGACTTCTCCTGGGAATGCTGTGACAAAAGCATCTGCTCCGCTTCACTCTTGATCCTCTGTGGGACACATACTCTCGCCCAATGGATACTAAAATTAGAGAAATTAGCATTAAACTTCACAATTATGTATAATATTTCCCCATTCATAGAACCTTCAGCAACACAACACCCCGACTTAGCAAACCTTTGGCCTTGAAAGCAAGAAATACAACCAAAGATAAGTGCAAAGACTACCTTGCACTGGCATATGCCTAGGCACCCTATCTCAATCATGACTCTGAAGACAAGTTCACAATTGGCTGAGGGTGAACTTGAACACAACACACACTTTCATCAACCATCTAGTCTTCCAAAAGAATAACAAGAACATGCCGAAAACTTGACAACCCTCACCATCACTTTCCAAGTGATTATGTCCTGATGACAAACAATCAACCAAGAGGTTTAAGGGTCTTAACATCTTGAAGACGCACAGCAGATTACCTGGGAAACACCCAAGGACAATCCGTAACCCTTCACAGTTATTAACACAATCTAGGATAACCTTATCCCCCAACTTGAAATACACACCTGGAGCCTCAAACCCTGCTCCCAAGTATGATTAAATCCTTTACCACCAATATGACTCTGAAAGTCAACTCCACACTTGAGTGGAACATACACGTTGTTCACTACTCCTGCATCAAAATAAACTGGATTTGAATATAGAGACACTTCTCTAGCATAACTCACCACTTCCTCAGAACACTGGATGCACAACCTACTTGAGTAAAATCTCTCTCCGCCCAACCACAAGGCTGGACAAAGATGTCCCACAGTCCATTACTTCACAAGAGAATGGCCCCAGCAGAATAAAAGTAGATTTCAACATCCTCCACACACTCTGACTCAATTTACACAATGAGAAATACTTACTCCACATGGAATAAAAATCACAACTCACAACTCTCTGCAACTTAGATCCAAATGATACTTTACTACTCACAATGGTTTTACCAAAATTTCCTCCCATGACTTCTGGAGCTGCTTGGAGTACCGTCTGCTCACAATCAATAAAACTACTAAGTGGGGTCACAGCCTCACAGACAACTGAAGAGGGAGGCTCAATGGTTCTCCATCTACTCGACAGAAACTGATCCTCGGGCTGATTCCCCACACTCTCCAGAACTGGATCTACAGTACAGACTGTCTTCTTGCTTCTCTCTGAAATCTTAGGGTCAGTTCTACTCAATGCACATAAATTAAAGGAATCTGTAGCGAGCGGGCAAGTAACAGGTAATTTGACCTCCACCCCTATACTATCAACTTGACAAGGGTGAGGCGGGGCCTCTACAACAGACTTACTCTCGACAACTGATTCTAAACTTGGAGTGAGCGGAAATACTTCTGCCAACCCGACATCTTGTCTTAAACCATTCACTTGGCTAGAATACAACAGAGTCGTGGCTTTTAAGTTTCTCTCAACTCCTGGCACAACGTTCGTAGTGAGCGGGCAAGACACTGGTACATGGACATCCTTTCCCAATTTATAGGAATAAAGCAGAGTCATAGCATCAGGGCTTACTCTCAACAACTAAATCGGCCACACAGGAATCTGGAACAACCACATCCCACTTCTCCACTGAAGGGATACTGGTTACTGGAACAAATGCTTGAGTAACAACAGAACTGACAACTGGATTTATAATAGTACTGACATCAGCACAGGTAGGATGGACATCACCATCTACTACAACAGGTGGTTCATTCATAGAACTAACTTCAGCACAGGCAGGATAAACATG
>WNGS01002139.1:44555-54688 GCA_020271785.1 Procambarus virginalis
ATTGCACAAAATACTCAAAATGCAATCATACACACAGACTCAAAAGCTGCACTTCAAATAATAGGACAAAAACAGTGGAAAGATAACGTGGAAATAATTACCACCATTTTGTATCTTGGAGCAGTCGCTAAAAGCAAAGGACTCAACCTTAAACTGGATGCCATCCCATGTTGAAATCCCATTAAACGAGAAAGCTGATGAAATTGCTAAATTGGCAACTCGTCATCCAGTGATACATAAAACAATTCAACCCAGCCTAGAGAACATTAAAAACATCATCACCAAAAAACTCTCACACCTCAACAAAGCCTACCTACACCAGAGAATAGCTGAAGGTTCGCCCTCTGCAACATGGTATCTTCAGGCCACCAATTTAGAAAGGTTAAATATCCCAAAAGGAATCCACAGGGAAATAGCAGTTCGGTTATATAGACTACGTCTAGATTACAGATGCAACTGGGAGATTGGTGAACCCCGACAGAGAGAGTGCATCTTCTGGCAAACTGTCACAGAAAAGCCATTACTTCACTATTTTCTGGAATGTGAAGTAACCAACGACCTTAGAAGAGCTTTAGGAGTCCCTGAATCTTGCAGTGGCCACCCTGAAGGATTCAACACAGCCACTCTCCTGGTCAAAAATGATGTCCAGCAGCTGGGGACACCCTCATAAAGACTGTCAAGACATCGTCCCCCGCGATAACAGCTTGACGATATGCAACCTCAGAATACTGAAAAGAATTACGGAACAAAAAATTGTACCACTTATGGGCTATTCAAGCCCGTGCCACCTCTTGGGTGGCTTAATCTTTATCAATCAATCAATGATTCGTCCTTATTCGTTACTAGAGGCATGGAGGAGATGGTAGTCTGATCTCCAGTGAGCCATGTGGCTACTAGGTTTAAGTAAAGTGTTATGTTTTGGGTAAGTAGGATAAGTTTCAAGTGCTTTATTTTAGTGTGTGTGTGTAAGCCTAATTCATTGTCCGCTCCAGTGTGTGGAACTCGTATTTTTAAGTCCTATTTAATTCTTACCCTTGTCTCTGTTCCTTCAGAGCGAGCCATGTGGTGAACTAACTTGTCTGTTGATTACCTCTTTATTGTGTGCGCGATCTATAAATATACTGGAGATAGGCGGTCCCATCTTTCATTATCCATCAGTCTAGGCCTCCTGCTTGGAGTGGGGAAAGTGATGGATTCTGAGCTATTCTCGAGCATTATTAGACAAGCTCGTAAGAACCACCACCACCACCACCATTTGCTCCGGCGGCACCACCACCTCCACCACCTCCACCACCACCAACACCACCTGCACCACCACCACCACCGGCACCACCATCAACGCCACCACCAACAATACCACCAACACCACCAGCACCACCCCCAGCTCCACCACCACCACACACATCCCCTAAATGACTGGGATATAAGGGAAGTCAAGAAGGAAGCACCCTTGGGAATGAGTGATCACAGTGTATTGAACTTTGAGTATCTGGAAGAGCTAGGAATTATCTCCCCCCAAAAAAGAACTAGGAAACAAAAGGCTGGCATACCGAAAGGGAAATTATGAGGAGATGAAAAGCTTCCTAAGGGAAATACCTTGGGACACAAACCTCAGAGCTAAGTCTGTACAAGATATGATGGACTGTCACCCAAAAGGGTCAGGAGGCAGTGAGCAGATACATCCCGGCCCAAAAGGAAAATCCAAGAAGCAAAAGAAGAATCCATGGTATAATAGGGCATGTATGGAAGCAAAGAAACTGAACAAAAGGGCGTGGAGGAACTTCCGAAATAACAGAACACCAGAAAGCAGAGAGAGATAACAGAGAACCACGAATGAGTATGTCAGGGTGAGAAGAGAAGCAGAGAAAAGTTATGAAAATGATATTGCAAACAAAGCCAAGACCGAACCAAAGCTACTCTACAGTCACATCAGAAGGAAAACAACAGTGAAAGAACAGGCAGTGAAACTTGGAACCGGCGAGGACAGGTATACAGAGAGTGACAAAGAGGTGTGTGAAGAGCTCAACAAGAGGTTCCAGGAGGTCTTCACAACAGAACAAGGTGAGGTCACTGTGCTAGGAGAAAGGGAAGTAAACCAGGCAGCATTGGAAGAGTTCGAAATTACGAGAGAGGAGATCAAGAGACACCTGCTGGATCTGGATGTTAGAAAGGCCGTTGGTCCAGACAGGATCTCGCCATGGGTTCTGAAAGAGTGTGCAGAGGCACTTTGCTTGCCACTCTCCATAGTGTATAGTAGGTCACTGGAGACCTACCAGAAATATGGAAGACGGCGAATGTGGTCCCAATATACAAAAAGGGCGACAGGCCAGTGTCCATGACTGGTATACCATGCAAGGTGATGGAGAAGATCGTGAGAAAAAACCTGGTATCACATCTGGAGAGAAGGGACTTCGTGACAAATCGCCATCATGTGTTCAGGGAGGGTAAATCTTGCCTGACTGGCTTAATAGAATTCTACGACCAGGTGACAAAGATTAAGCAAGAAAGAGAGGGCTGGACGGACAGCATTTTCTTGGATTGTCGGAAAGTCTTTGACACAGTATCTCATAAGAGGCTGGTACATAGGCTGGAGAGACAGGCAGGTGTAGCTGGTAAGGTGCTCCAGTGGATAAGGGAGTACCTAAGCAATAGGAAGCAGACGGTTACGGTGAGGAGTGAGACCTCCGATTGGCGTGAAGTCCCACAGGGTTCTGTACTCGGTCCTATCTTGTTTCTGATATATGTAAATGATCTCCCAGAGGGTATAGATTCATTTCTCTCAATGTTTGCAGATGATGCCAAAATTATGAGAAGGATTAAGACAGAAGAGGACTGTTTGAGGATTCAAGAAGACCTAGACAAGCTAAAGGAATGGTCGAACAAATGGTTGTTAGTTTAACCCAACCAAATGTAATGTAATGAAGATAGGTGTAGGGAGCAGGAGGCCAGATACAAAGTATCATCTGGGAGAGGAAATTCTTCAGGAGTCAGAGAAAGAAAAAGACTTGGGGGTTGATATCACGCCAGACCTGTCTCCTGCAGACTATATCAAGAGGATAACATCAGCGGCATATGCCAGGCTGGCCAACATACGAACGGCATTCATAAACTTGTGTAAATAATCATTCAGAACTTTGTATACCACATATGTCAGGCCAATCCTGGAGTATGCAGCCCCAACATGGAGTCCATATCTAGTCAAGAATAAGATTAAACTGGAAAAGGTTCAAAGGTTTGCCACCAGACTAGTACCCGAGCTGAGAGGTATGAGCTACGAGGAGAGACTATGGGAATTAAACCTCACTTCGCTGGAAGACAGAAAAGTTAGGGGGGACATGATCACCACATTCAAGATTCTGAAGGGAATTGATAGGGTAGATAAAGACAGGCTATTTAACACAAGTGGCACATGCACCAGGGGGGGACAGGTGGAAACTGAGTGCCCAAATGAGCCACAGAGATATTAGAAAGAACTTTTTTAGTGTCAGAGTGGTTGACAAATGGAATGCATTAGGCAGTGATGTGGTGGAGGCTGACTCCATACACAGCTTCAAGTGTAGATATGATAGAGCCCAATAAGCTCAGGGACCTGAACACCTGTTGATCGACGGTTGAGAGGCGGGACCACAGTCGCTACCTCCGTCTCCACCACCACCGCCAGCAATGTCACCACTATCACCATTACCACCACCACCACAACTACCACCATCCCCACCTATTTCTACTACTACAGTCACCACAACAATTGTAGTTTCTATTACCACAAACATTAATGCATAATACCCAACTCAGCTCCAAACATATACCCCCATCCCCTTTTATGACACGTTATATCTGCCCAAGTAAGAACCAAGTATGACCCAACATATTGCTGTAACTATCACCCCCACCCAACCCCTCCACCATGTATAACGAATAAAGTTGCAACAATATATTTTTGATTGTTATTGATTTTTATTATGGATATCGTCTGCCTTGTCATTTCTCCCTCTTTTATCAACCTTTATTACTAGGCGTAAACAAGAGGGGGGAATTGTTGCAGTTTCCTGCTGGAGTACATACGATCATTAGCGGGGGGGGGGGGGGGAGGTACAGCATGTCTTTCTGGGGGGGGTGATTGGGTGATGGCGAGGGGGGGGTGTTGGAGGATGGGATGTGGAAGGGGGGGGTTGGGGGTGTGGAATTAAGGGAAGGGCTGAAACGGAGTGTTAAGGAGAGGGTTGGTGGAATGGGGGGAGGATGAGGGAGTAGAAAGGGAGGCGGAGGGATATTTTTAAGGAAAAGGGATTGGACGATGGCCCAAAGGCTTGGGGGGAGATGGATGCTGGATGTGGTGAGGGATGAGGAAGGTGAGAGGAGGGGTAGTGGGAGGGAGTGGGGGGGGGCGTTATATCTTTGTCGGGATTATCCTCGCTGGTGTACCTCACCTGTGTTGGTTCGTCTCTCTCTCTCTCTTCCTCCTCCTCCCCTGCCTTCTTTCTCCCTCTCTTCCTCCCTGTGTCCTTCATCCTAGCCTCCTCCTCTCCCTCTTCCCTCACTCTCTCCCTCCCTCATTCTCTCCCTCCCTCATTCTCTCCCTCCCTCATTCTCTCCCTCTTCCCTCACTCTCTCCCTCCCTCATTCTCTCCCTCTTCCCTCACTCTCTCCCTCCCTCATTCTCTCCCTCACCCTCAAAATTCCCTGATACGTTCTCATCTCAACAACTTCTGATTCCTTAAATATAAAGAACTCGCTATATCTCTCTCTTCCCGCGACATTTGGGTCTCCCGAGACCAGGGAGGGAGGAAGGCGGAGCTGTCAACATATCAGCCGCTGAACTGTTGACAATGGGCATCTGGGGACACCCAGGACGCTGGTACTATCCACCCTTGTTCTCCTCCAGTGATGAGCTCATATTGTGTACTTCGTAATGGACCGTATGTCAGACAATGCTAGGACAACCGACACCAGGTTTGTTTCTGTGTATGGGGGGGGGAGGGGGTGACTATAGATGCATGAATGGATGTATGTATGCGTCGTATATTGATGTATACATGCATTATGTATGGTGTGTATATGTAGGGATACATATATAGATGCATGTATGGATGCAGATATGGACACGTGTGTATGTATGTATGCATATATCATGTTTCATATATATTGATTCACATATGCAGGTAAGTATGGTTGTATGAATGTATGTATTTACGTAAGTTATGTATGAATATATCAGTTTAAACAATGATTATGTACATGTACAGATGAGTACAAAATTAATTTTCAAAACAAAAACCAAAATTAATATATTTGTAATTTTTATTAATAATGTTATCAGTTTGTTTTCCATTCTGAAATAAGATTGGAAAGAAAATGGAAAATTAAAACAGGGGTGTAGTTTCTTACAACACCCTGTATAAAATACATACAACATATTTCTGTATGTTGCCATACAGATGTTCTTTCCAAATTGAGTTGATTTCTTCAGTGTTTTGACAACAAAGCCTGTCACTGAAAGGGAATTATTTGATGCCAGAAGCTCACATTAGTAGAATAACAACAGCTGCATATGACATACTGGCCAACATCCGTGGATCCTTCAGAAATCTGGAGAAAGGGGCTTTCCGGGCCCTATATACAGCGAAGATGTGACCCATACCTGAATATGCATCTCCAGCATGGAACCTTTACCTGGAAAAGGGCAAGGACAAACTAGAACAGGTCCAAAGGAGTGCAACAAAACTCGATTCTGAGTTGCAGGGCTTAAGCTATAAGGAAAGCCTGAGAAAATGGGACTTTACTACACTGGAGGAAACGAGAGATGGGAGAGGGGATATGTTAACAACATATAAGATTCTCAGGAAAATTGATAAGGTAGATAAAGCAGTATCGCCCACAGACAGGAACAGCAGAACGAGGCGTCATAGCTGTAAACTGGAGAAGCAAATGACTCATAGAGACATTAGGAAGAACGTTTTCAGTGTAAGAGCTGTCAGTAAATGGAATAAGTTAGATACAGAAGTTGTTGAAGCTAATTCAATTCATATTGTAAATGTAAATATGATACAAACGTGAGAAAGGAATCAATGCATTAATTTAAGAACATTCGGAAGGCGGGGTCCAGGAGCTTAGCTCGACTCTGCAAGCCCATTTAGGTTAGTACATCTAAGTGACTGCGTACACACACACACACACACACACACACACACACACACACACACATTGTGTGTGTGTGTGTGTATCGGAGTCATTGCTGTAAACAACTGATGCTCGAAAGGCGGGATCCAAGAGTCAATGCTCGATCCTGCAGACACATATAGGTGAGTACATATAGGTGAGTACACACACACACACACACACACACACACACACACACACACACACACACACACACAAACACAGACACACACACACACACACACACACACACACACACACACACACACACACACACACACACACAGACACACACAAACACAGACACACACAAACACAGACACACACACACACACACACACACACACACACACACACACACACACACACACAAGGTATCATTTGGGAGATGAAATACTTCAAGAGTCAGAGAGAGCGAAAGACCTGGGGGTTGATATCACGCCAGACCTGTCCCCTGAAGCTCATATCAAGAGGATAACATCAGCAGCATATGCCAAGTTGGCTAACATAAGAACGTCCTTTAGAAACTTGTGTAAGGAATCTTTCAGAACATTATATACCACATATGTCAGACCAATCCTGGAGTATGCGGCTCCAGCATGGAGTCCCTATCTAGTCAAGCATAAGACTAAACTGGAAAAGGTTCAATGGTTTGCCACCAGACTAGTACCCGAGCTGAGAGGTATGAGCTACGAGGAGCGACTGCAGGAATTAAACCTCACTTCGTTGGAAGACAGAAGAGTTAGGGAGGACATGACCACCACATTCAAGATTCTCAGGGGAATCGACAGGGTTGATAAAGACAGGCTGTTTAACACAAGGGGCACACGCACTAGGGGACACAGGTGGAAACTGAGTGCCCAAATGAGCCACAGAGATATTAGAAAGAACTTTTTTAGTGTCAGAGTGGTTGACAAATGGAATGCATTAGGAAGCGATGTGGTGGAGGCTGACTCCATACACAGTTTCAAATGTAGATATGATAGAGCCCATTAGGCTCAGGAAACTGTACACCTGTTGATTGACGGTTGAGAGGCGGGACCAAAGAGCCAGAGCTCAACCCCCGCAAGCACAACTAGGTGAGTACACACACACACACACACACACACACACACACACACACACACGAACGTTTTAATTCCAAGCTTTTCATTGGTCAGTCCTTTATATGTCTCTCTCAGCTCTTTCAAAACTCAGTTAAGCCTACAAAAAAATGTGTGGAAAGGCAGGGAAAAAGTTCACCCATTCCCACTCCTCATATATCGAACTCACTCATTCACTCACATGTCCACTCACGTACCACTCTCTCATTTACTTATCGACTAGCATGTGCATTCACTCTTTTATCTAAATTATTCACTCACACTCATTGATTCAACCACTTACTCGCTCATCACAATCACAAATGTGATTGTGATGCGCGAGTGTGGTTTCTCATAATGTGGGAAGATGCACGAGAGTTGTTTTAATAAATGACAGGGTTTGCGTTTTCACTGCATATATATCTGGTGATTAGCAGTGCATAAATGTATGGCTCCGTCTTGGGTTGAAAACGTTGTACACAGTACAAAAATTTTTCGTACTTGTGGAAACCATAACCATTACCAACATTACTGCCCTTAGTGTCCTAACAGCTGAAAGAGAGAGGAGCAGAGAGAGAGAAATAGAGAAAAATTTGAAAATTTATGGGAGTGGAGATAAATTATAGTAGTCCGATCGGAGCATTGGAATCGATTTACATATAAATCTCTACCTCGCTCACTTCCTCTGTCTCTCTCACTATCTAACTCTCTGGCTATGCCATTCTCTCACAAAAACAGACAGCCCTCCAAAGACAGCCCTCCTAAGACAGCCAACTTGGCAACCTCCATGGGCGTGGCTGCTGAATTCTTTGATTTAATTATATGTAAATGTTATTCTTTAACCGTGGTAGGAAGTCACGCCCCTGGGGCCGGAATATGCAGTTTTAACTGTTTTGTTCTCCTGTACCTGCGAACGAGAGAGGGGGAGGGCGTGTGTGTGTGGGGGGGAGGAATCTTTGCTGTACTTAACTGTGCTTGCGGGGAAGTTGAGCTCCGGCTCTCTTGTTCCGTCAGTCGACTATCGATCAGCGAATGTATGCCAGCGTTTGGAAGGGAAGGAGGCAGTTTCTGATGCTCTCCTACGTCTTCCCATATCTATCCAATCTAACTAAATTATCATTATCTATGTACAACACTGTAGAGCTGTAGAACACTGTAGATGAATTGACTATTTTCGATAAGAGCCAACATGTGGTTAAGGAACGGCAGAGTATACGGAGAGGACAGGGAGACCACCACGACCAGTGAGGCGGACCAGGACACCACCACTGGCAAGATGGAGACATGTTTCGGTGTCACATGTCTAAAGGACAATACCGAAGACTTCTCCCACCGCCGCACCACCACCTCACACACCAAAACTGCCACTAAGGGCTTCTTTGCCACCGTAAAATGATTCGTTGGTTGGATATTTATGATGATGTTGCGGATGGTAAAGGAACTTACAATCCTACTGTTACCTCTGGTCACCATCTATGGTGTTATTCTAATGTTTTCCTCCGACCGAGAGAACTGGCAAAACGTAATTTGCCAAGAAGACTGCACAAAAAGTGATCTGGCTCCCATGGACATTAACAAAGCCCAAAATTTATATACTGATAAGACAATAAATTGGTTCAGCGTCTACAGCCGCCGGTGATCCCACCCTGCTAGAAAATGGTTTTGGGTATATGGGAGTGTGTTCTTTGTGAACCCCACGCGAAGCCAAGGGCCACCGGAGGGGTTGGGCGTGACCCACCGGAGGGGGTTGGGCGTGACCCACCGGAGGGGGTTGGGCGTGACCCACCGGAGGGGGTTGGGCGTGACCCACCGGAGGGGGTTGGGCGTGGCCCACCGGAGGGTTGGGCGTGGCCCACCTGAGGGTTGGGCGTGGCCCACCGGAGGGTTGGGCGTGACCCACCTGAGGGTTGGGCGTGGCCCACCTGAGGGGGTTGGGCGTGGCCCACCTGAGGGGTTGGGCGTGGCCCACCGGAGGGGGTTGGGCGTGACCCACCGGAGGGGGTTGGGCGTGACCCACCGGAGGGGGTTGGGCGTGACCCACCGGAGGGGGTTGGGCGTGACCCACCGGAGGGGGTTGGGCGTGACCCACCGGAGGGTTGGGCGTGGCCCACCTGAGGGTTGGGCGTGGCCCACCTGAGGGTTGGGCGTGGCCCACCTGAGGGGTCGGGCGCGGCCCGCTTGAGGGGTCGGGGGTGTCCCGCCTGAGGGGTCGGGCACGGCCCAACCTCTCAGGTAGTGATTTTCTAATGTCTCTATGGATCATTTGACCACTCAATTTCCACCTGTGTTCCCTAGAGCGTGTGCCCCTTGTGTAAAATAAACTGTCTTTGTTTACCCTATCATTTCCTTTGATAATCTTGTATGTGGTGATCATGTCCCCCTTAGCTCTTCTGTCTTCCAGCGCTGTGAGGGTTAATTCCCGTAGTCTCTCGTCATAGAGAGTTATAATTGCTCAGCCCCTTAAACTCGCCCCTTAAAGTGTACTGTATGTACAAATCACAAACAGTTAAAATGTATATATGTACAAATCAAAATTAATCGATTAGTAGAAATTCACTACTCATTTGGGAGACTACAATAGTTTGTGAATTAAATGAAATTAATAACAGCTTAGCTGCTATGTAGAATGTGGCCTGGTCAACCAACCATGGACACGAAAGGTCACGAAGGCTGATTCTCCTGGTGCTTCAGGTTATAGCATCATCACCTGTCACGTGTTGTACCAGGTAGTGATTCTCCTGGTGGGTCAGGTTATAGCATCATCACCTGTCATGTTTTGTACCAGGTAGTGATGCTCCTGGTGGGTCAGGTTATAGCGTCATCACCTGTCACGTGTTGTACCAGGTAGTGATTCTCCTGGTGGGTCAGGTTATAGCGTCATCACCTGTCATGTGT
>WNGS01002139.1:55688-67516 GCA_020271785.1 Procambarus virginalis
GGCTCCAAGATACAAAATGGTGGGAATTATTTCCACGTTATCTTTCCACTGTTTTTGTCCTATTATTTGAAGTGCAGCTTTGAGTCTGTGTATGATTGCATTTTGAGTATTTTGTGCCATCACATATGCTAAATGCCTGTTGTATGCAAACAGCTCAGTTTGGGTTGATGATACTAGTCCTCCCGTCTCCAATATGCCTGTATGCTGGCCGTGCAAAGAGCACGCCAGCACTCATATTCTGTATCACCGATCCGTCTGTGAAGAGTCAGTGGCTCCTGCTACTGCAATGCTATACATTTGCTGTTCTATTATGCGCCCTAGGACTGTTGGATCATAGACAGCCTGTTTCATTGGGAGACTTCTATACTATTTTGAAAGTTGGCTCTTCTCACGGTGCGGAAGAAGTGTAATTTGGGTGTGGTTGATCACCCTCTCTATCGAGAATCATGCTTTTTAAATGTAGTCTGTTTAGGACATTTCCCGCTCTTGCAGCCCAGGAGTTTCCATTGTTTTCACCAAGTCCAATCACCAAGGCCTGCCGTACTGGGATTGGATCAGGAGAAATAATTATCTTACTGATAATTGTAGGTGTTCTTTGTGATATTCTTTCTTGAAGAGAGGGCAAACCCGTTTCCAGTTTTAGAGTTTCAAGCCTGGTCCACATGGGGGCTCCCAGTGTGCCTCTCATAGCATTGTTTTGGACAACTTCAAGCTTTTTCCACTGTTGGTATGATAGACTTGTGAGTGCAGGTGCGGCATAGTCGATCACTGCTCTGACTGCCTGTACATAGTATGTGCGTAGGACTTGCAGATTGGCTCCTCCAGAGAGATGGAGGTTAGCGACCTGAGGATTGCCTTCCGGGCCACAGTTCGCTCTCTCAAGTAAGTGACCTCAGCATTAAAATTTATGTGTGTGTCCAGGATTATTCCTAGATACTGATAGGTGTCCACCCATTTAATAGGTTGACCCTGTACTGTGAGTTGGATGATGGGCTTCGCTATTTTTATGGGCATGGCTTTTAACTTTGAGGGGTTGAGTTTGATAAAAATCTGTTTTGCCTCTTTACTGATGCAGTCTAAGCATTTGGGTGCAAGGCGCCCCACATCTCTTCCTTTTATGATAATGACAAAGTCGTCCGCTTAGTTTACCAGCCTGCAATGATGTGGGAGTTTCAACCTCATTATTCTTTCCATTAAACAGTTGAAGAGAAGAGGGCTGAGAATACCTCCTTGCGGTGTACCATTGTCATGTCTTTTGTACTCACAGACTGTGCCATGAAGTTTTACTCTTGCTTCTCTGTTTATGAGACAGTTTTTGGTCCAGGAGAGCAGGTTGCCTCTGACCTCTTTGTCAATGAGGCAGCAGAGAATAGCTGGGGCGCTAGTCAGTTCAAAGGCTTTTTCGAGGTCCAGGAATATCAGCATTCCAGGTCTGTTATTCAAGTGGGCTAACAGTTGGAATACATTCCACTGTGCCAACCCCTATTCTATAGGTATACATATCATGGTGCAGTTTAGGCATTTTCCACTCCAGTCTGTTGAGTGCCATTCTGTCAGCCGTTTTGGCTGCACAGTTTTGGAGAGAGGTGGGGCCTGGAATTAGCTGGATCTTTGGGTTTTGGATCGGCACTCTGTCTCCTCTATTCCAAGCTGAAGGTCTAGTTTGAGAAGCCCATGCTAAATTAATTAACCTAAGGTATGCAGCGTCTCCCTCTGGACCGAGGTTTCTAATCATTTTATAGGTTATTTTGTCATCTCCAGGGGAAGTATCCTTGGAGTTTTTCTTAGCCCGATTGAGCTCATCCAGTGTAAAGGGGCATTAGTGTCAGAGACTTCTTCCATGCTGTAAGGATTCTGTACCACCTTTCTTCCTCTAGTCCGGCCTGTACTGCTAATACTTCTGGTGGAAGCTGATTGCTGGCAGTTCTTTCTGCAAACCTGGTTACCAGTACTTCGGCTTCCTGTTGAGGATCCTCGGGTATGGGGCTTTAGGTGTTTTATTCCCTTTGGCCCGGTGAATTTGCGGCCACATCTCTCCAAGAGAGATGTGTTCATTCAGATGTGAACACCATTCCAGCCACTTTTTTTCTTTTATTAGTCTGGTCTCTCGATGCCCATGTTCCTTGTCCTCACAAAGCAAGGTCCTGTTGCGGTCACTTGGCTGCTTTTTGTATAGCTTTCTTGTTCTGTTGAGTCTATGGTTGAGTTCTTTGACACGTCTGCAATAGTACCAATGATCTTCATGGCGTCCGGTGACTTTTTTTTTTAGTGGAATTGAGTGGTTGGCTGCACTCTGAATCGCTTTGAAAAATTCTTGTTAGGCCTGATTAATGTCTTCGGGAAGATCATAGTTTCTATGCCACTCTGAAATGAGGTTTTGAAATCGGTCCCAGTTTGCAAAAGCAAAGTTCCAAGCTTCAGATGGAGGCGGAGGAGGGGTGGGTAGATCTAACTTTAATTTTAAGATCAATTTGGACCCCATAGTGGTCGCTTGTGAGTATGGACTCAACTGACCATGTTGCTGCATCTCTTAGGGAGGCTGAAACGAAGGTAAGGTCTAATCTGCCTCCTTGGATGTGAGTGGGTTCATTCTTGTTTAGGATTTGGATTTCTGGAAGCTGGTCTAGTAGATGTGCAATGTGAATGCCGGCCTCATTTGTTGTGTTCGAGCCCAGTGCCTATCGATGAAGGGCATTAAAATCTCCACAAATGATTGTGTTTGATGTTGTCACGTGTCCAAATAACACAGAGAGATCCATTTCAGCATGTAGAGACCTGTGCACATTAAACACTTCAAGTTTGTCATATCTAAGCTCAATGGTTACTCCCATTACCTCTGTCCCTGCTCCACAGTCGGGTGGGCTGGTTATGGACTTGGAGATCAGGTCACATTTTATATAGATTGCACATCCCCTGGATTGCCCGTTTATCCATGGAAGGGAGAAGCCTCGATAGCCTGAGATTTTAGGTTCTAATCCGGTTCGAAGCAAGCTCTCCTGTAGTATCAGGATGTCTATGCCTTTGGTTGCTGCTATGCATTGCAAGTGCTGCAATTTTGTGCACAGCCCTTGTGCATTCCATTGCAGGATCTTTAGAACTCCAGGTTCTTGGAATTTGCTGATATCACCGTGGTATCCATGGAGTCTGATGAACACGCCATGGAAGTTACAATTGATGTATAGGTTCTTAGTGGACCTGAAACCGACTCATCAATGTCGCTTTCCGACGAGCTGGACTCTTATATGTTTTTTAGGGGAGTGTCTCCTGCCCTGCATTCTTGATGGTAAGGATATTATATTTTCGAATTTCTTGAGCTTGTGCTCAGTCGTCTCTAAAGTCTCTGTGGTTTGCTTGATACCGTGTACTGACAGTAGACTTTCGACCAATTCAATGACCAAAGTTTTGAGCATTGGCCCGTGAGCGTCCAGTTGTGCGGGAACACTATTTAATGCTGTGCAGGTTTGGGGCCTGGTTACTTTTTGTCCCATCTCAGTGGTCACTTTGACACTGGAATTGTTACTCTTACTCTTATTGCCCCCAAATGTGCTTACTGGATGCAATGGGCGTGCGACTGCTTTGAACATGTTTCTTGTGGCCCCCAGCTATCTCTTTGTCCTGGACGGAGGCCTTCACACCCTTCACCATGGCCGATGGTGAAGGGCCGTGTGCCCTCTCTACCTGAATAGGTTTTGGTAGATTCCATGTGGTTTTAGTGGGCAGGGATGCTGGTATAAGTTGTGGTGGGGGCTTCGGCTCCGCAGTAGGTATGGTGAGGTTCGTTTGAAGCCTTTTCAGCCTTTCGGGGCATTTCAAGTTTCAGGCTTGATGTGCCTTGGAGCAATTTGGGCACTTTGCTTGGACAGGGTGGTTTGCCTTGTGTTTATCAATGCATATTTTTGTTTCGTGGGGCTGGCTGCAGACTCCACACCTCACTGGGCATTGGCAGCCATCTTTGTGATGTCCAAATATCTGACATCTGAAGCATCTTAGGGGCTCTGGGGTGTAAGGCCTTTGTTGGAACACGCCCCAAATTCCAAGGTCAAGTTCCTCCGGGATTCGTCCTCTTACTGTGAGGACTTGTCGGGTTTCCTGTTTTGTGGTTTTTACCTGGGATCTCTCTGCTGACACGACATAGTCCAGCTTTTTGAGATGGTCAAGGGCCATATGCAAGGGATAGTGGAGGACAATGATTTTTCCTATTTTATCCTCTTGTTTGAGATCCTCACTTTTTGTGTAATTTTTCAGAATCGTTGCGGCCGACTCGTTTTTGAGCCTCAGAATATATTCTCCTCTGAGATTTGATTTTGCTCTGATCTGGAGCTGGGGGTACTCTTTTCGAGGTCCGCTACAGTAGTGTAGGAAGACTTACCTTCCGTATGCTGGACTTTGAAGACTGGCAGTGCAGATTTAGTCTGAGGGGCTGGAAGAGCTGGAGAAGCTGGAGTGTTTGTCGGTAGATGGGTCGTCATGGAGTGGCTTGTCCTTTTTGCCTTAGTCACACGATTCCATTCCACTTGCCGTTACTTTCGGAACATTTATCGAGAATAGATTTTCTTTTATAACACTGAGCAGCAATGCTGGTTCTGTCACAATTCATTTCGTATTCCATGATATTATTCAAATGCTCACTGTGGAGTGATGTCTGGTGAGTGAAGGTGATGCTCTGTGCTACAGGAGACAAAGTGCTGTGTGTGTGTGTGTGTGTGTGTGTGTGTGTGTGTGTGTGTGTGTGTGTGTGTGTGTGTGTGTGTGTGTGTGTGTGTGTGTGTGTGTGTGTGTGTGTGTGTGTGTGTGTGTGTGTGTGTGTGTGTGAGGGGACAAATCAGATGACGAAAATTAAGCCACCCAAAAGGTGGCACGGGTATGAATAGCCCGTAAGTGGTGGCCCTTTTGAGCCATTACCAGTATCAAGAGCTGATACTGGAGATCTGTGGATGTGCGACTGCACCATGCGTGACGGGAAATGTCTCCCGTCGGACGAATCAGGCGTGCACGTGCTTTTATGGATACGGATGTTGTGTTTAAACACGACATACGTTCGGACGCCGGTCAAGTTATATATAAATGTACTAGTCCACCTAATCAATCATTTACTTCGAACTGTTAAGCAGATCTAAGCTAGTAATTTTAGTAACAATCATTTTACAGATGGAACACTACTATTAACAATAGCCAATTTAAAATGTAGGACTTAAAACATGAACCGTGGTGGCTTGGGTAACTCTAGGTTGCTAGATGCATGATAAAGCATCAGTCGTATCTATATGTTATAAACTAAAATCCAACTCTCTCAATGAATAGCAAAATGAATTCTTAATTATATACAATGGTTTTCTTTACTGAAACTAATATGTAAATCATAAACTTGACAATTAACTTGAAGGGTAAACAGTATGGTCGCAGCCGCCATGTTAGAGGCTAAGCTATCTTCATTTTTTTTATTAAATCCCATTATTCAAACTCCATTGGGAAGCTCAACAAAGTTGGCCTTAATCTGCCATTAAGTATTAATAATCCATCTGGATTCCTGGTAACATTTCTCTCAGTTTTCCTGTAATTCAATATCACTATTAATTAGTGCTTCCCATTTTCTAAGAACTTGGTAATCCCGATTTCGTCCTCAGGTCAAGGCGCTTAAACTGCTACAATATATATGACACATAACTTTACATATAACTACCTCAGACAGTTCACCCAGTGAGCCAACTCCACGCTGACTTTGTCTCCAGTAGCACAGAGCATCACCTTCACTCACCAGACCACTCCACAAGTGATCATTTGAATTTTATCATGGAATTCCAATTGAATTATAATCGATCCAACAATGCTGCTCTGGGCAGGAAAAGACCATCTATACTGGATACAAGTTCTGAATGTGACGGCGAGTGGCATCACGTGAATAAGGCAAACAGGACAAGCCACTCCATGACGACCCGTCGCCCTATAATCACTCCAGCTTCTCCAGCTCTTCCAGCTCCTCAGACTAAATCTCCACTGCCAATCTTCAAGGTGCAGCACACCGAAGGTAAGTCTTCCTACGCCACTGTAGCGGACCTCGAAAAAGAGAACCCCCAGCTCCAGATCAGAGCAAAACCTAATCTCAGAGGAGAATACATTCTGAGGCCTAAAGACGAGTCGGCCGCTACGATTCTGAAAAATTACACAAAATGTGAGGAACTGAAAACAGAGGATAAAATACGAAAACTCATTGTCCTCCACTATCCCTTGCATATGGCCCTTGACCATCTCGAAAAGCTGAACTATGTGGTGTCAGCAGAGAGATGCCAAGTAAGAACCACAAAATAGGAAAC
Source organism: Procambarus virginalis (assembly GCA_020271785.1). Lineage (NCBI taxonomy): Eukaryota > Metazoa > Arthropoda > Malacostraca > Decapoda > Cambaridae > Procambarus > Procambarus virginalis. The sequence goes on from WNGS01002139.1 coordinate 62,000, forward strand.
CCGACAAGTCCTTCTCACAGTAAGAGGACGGATCCCGGAGAAACTTGACCTTGGAGTCTGGGGCGTGTTCCAACACAAGCCTTACACCCCAGAGCCCCTAAGATGCTTCAGATGTCAGAGATTTGGGCATCACAAAGATGGTTGCCAACGCCCAGTGAGCTGCGGAGTCTGCAGCCAGCCCCATGACACAAAAATATGCATTGATAAACACAAGGCAAACCACCCTGTCCAAGCAAAGTGCCCAAATTGCTCCAAGGCACATCACGCCTGGAACTTGAAATGCCCTGAAATGTTCAAAAGTCTTCAAACAAACCCCACCACGCCTACAGCAGAGCCAAAGCCCCCACCAAAACTAATACCAGCTCCCCTGCCCACTAAAACTGCGTGGGGTCTACCCATTCAGGTAGAGGGGGCACACGGCCCTTCACCATCCGCCATGGTGAAGGGTGTGAAGACCCCCGTACAAGACAAAAAGAAAGATGGAGGACACAAGAATCATGTTCAAAGCAGTCGCCCTCCCATTTCATCCAGTAAGCACACTGGGGCCAATAAGAGAAACAATTCCAGTGTCAAAGTTACCACTGAGAAGGGTCTAAGAGCAACTAGGCCCCAAACCTGCACAGCATTAAATAGTGCTCCATCAGAACTGGACGCTCTCTGGCCAATGCTCAAAACTTTGGTCACCGAGTTGATCGAAAGTCTGCTGTCATCACATGAGATCAAGCAAACCACAGAGACTCGGAAGACAATTGAGCAGGCTCAAAATACAGTAACGAACCAACGCAAGGCAGCTCCAAACTGATCGATTATCTCCTGTATTCGGGGTAACAGATACACATTATCCTTAGTTATTTCGTTTATCTTGCGGTAGTCAACACAAAAGCAATAACTACCATCAGGTTTGCGAACTAACACAACAGGAGAGAGCCACATTGACGTACTAGGCTTTATCACGCCATGCCTCAACATTTTCTGGCACTCATCCCTGATAACATTCATTGCCTGTTCCGGCAACCTCCATTGTCGGGTGTACACAGGAGGATGATCTCCATTAGGAATAGTGTGTTCAATCCTATCCAGGAGACCAATTTGGTCATCATCAGTGGCAAACAGTCTAGGGAATCTACGCAAGACTTAACCACTTCCTGTCGGCCTGAGAGACATGCTGTAAGTTCAGTGCCGATATTAATTTATCTACGTCATGATTAATAATATGATTACTCGCGTCGGTCATATTCTGTGAAATATGTAACGCCCTCCATTACCTGTAATGCGCTATATTGTGCGGTGATGGCAGGTATCTTTCCCTTGCTTCCATGCTGATAAATCTCAGCATCGTCTACAACTGTAGCCTGGGATACCCTGTCCCCGACTCTGAACCTAAAAGTCTTATGGGAGAGGTTGACGACTGGAATGATGGCACCTTTGTCAAGCACTACAATAAGGTGGTGAGGAATCAATAACACCTGAAGGGTGGTACCTGGTGGGATGGGACGCCCTACAGATACTTTCAGGAATTTAACAGAATGTGGGGGGCAGCTTTGCTTAGTCAGTGCATACAACACACATGACCTCCTATCGGTGTCTTTATGAGACTGAAATAACAATTTACGAAGTTTATGTTATTTTTTGTTTCCGCTGTAGCGAAGTTACAAATGGAGGACTGTCTATCTTTTCAAATGGGTAAGAACTCCCTCCCAAACACATTCTACCGTTCCGAGAACCTTTGCTTACAGACAAAGAGTAATTAAAACGGGACAGGAAATCCATCCTCTTGAGTACATCTCCAGGATAATCAAGGTCTCCAACTATTGTACAAGTGTGATGCTGACATTCCTCATTAATCTCAAAATTAATGGTACTACGACCCAAGATGTTTACTTTACTTGGATATATTCTAGAAACGACTGGCTACGCCCTTGGGCTAGACGGATCTGGAATAATTAGAAAAATAAGCTGTAAACACGGAGTCGAGTCAACCCGCAAAAACAAAGTCTCGTGCCAAATTCGCTTAAACCCTTACAATTAAAATTTTCGACTTTCAACCTTAAAACAAGGATGACGTTAATAGTCCGCATAAGTGAAGAATACTGACACATGGGACACGCATTGTCACGCTAATTCGAATTTCCTCCAAAATGTGAGGTTTTTATCCAAACTGGACTCTGAAAAATTCTATCACCAATCGTGAAACCTATTAAATATGAAAAAAAACGTATCACCGACGTTAATACACTAATGCTTTCACTGACGAGGTCGAAAGCATAGCATTGATACCTCGGCCATTTAATTACAGACTTTACAGACAAAATCTATTTTTCCCAAAAATCCGAGAATCATGACAACTGGACTGAAAATTTTTCAGCCACCCAAAATGTGGAAAATACGTTTAAATCTACAAAAATGAATATTACTCTACCCTGATAAAAAACAAATATTTCTTCTAACTGGCAATGTCTACAGCTCAGCACTGAACTATCTGGCATTGATTACACACACAACTCGAATTAATCGCAGTTAACCCGAATTTCCGGCCAAGTGGACTTAGAAAAAATTTGCACACGATTTTCGAAAACAATTTCTGTACAACTTCACGACCACATGTAAGAAAATATTTTTGGTACCCCACAACAATACTCTTACTCTAGATATCTATCCTAGGAACATACAACTTAACTAGGAGAAAAACTTACAATCTACAAGGGAAACTAAATTTTTCACTTAAGAAAACTCGACATTAAACCTATAGCGTTTCCCTACCCGCCAATCGACTGTCCGAAACCTAATGACCTTGACCACTGGATTATCCCCACACAGAAAGCCGGTTACACGAGAATCGACATTAACTGACTAGCGCGCTATCACTAATTGTCTATCCGGTTGCCAACAACGTTACTGACTCATCCCTGAATGGCCGCGACCATCTTCATAAATTAACCATAACGCCTAGCTTTTGGGTCGCCCGCAATCGCCAGCAGACCCTTTCAGTACTCTCGTGGCATCCCACAGAAAATACTGCCCCTGACAGTCCAAACCCAGAACTGCAGTTGCATGTGATATCAACACAACACCCTTACATTAGCTGGAGGAGGTCGAGTTATATACCTTGTCCCATTAACGAAGGCGGCCCTCAACTTAACTGCCTAACTTAATAGCCTAAACTTAAACTACCAGCCCTTAACGACGCTATACAATCGCCTACTCTATGCAAATCGCACCACATAGGATTACTGTCGAACTTTAGCACATGGCCCATGGCTGAACTCTCTCACCATACAGCATGAACGAACCGACAGATGAGTGAGGCTTCAATAATTTTTAAGAAATTATTGAAAACACCATTGCTACCAGTGTAACACGGGACGGGGTTTAGGCTCAGCTCAGTCCACCACCCTGCCCATAAATAAACTTAAGTTCAAGACCCCAGAGCTCTCAGCTGAGTCCCACGCCACGTGGTCTTAGATGTTCTACCGTCTAAGATTCTACAGACACGTGACGCTGTTCTTGGAGCTCTAGTAAGCTCAAGGATCTCCATTCGCCGCCACCACCAACCAATAAATGCAAAAGCCTGATAAATAAAGTAATTGGGGTTGAGCCAATTAATTAACCATTAACCTTTAGGGGTAGGTTATCCCCAATTTCGTGGACAGGGAGGTATTAGTTTACATTAAGTGTGGGAATTTAAACAACACATAGGAATAACTCTGATATTAAGAGAGATTAGGCTGATTTGAAACCTGGGTATCGACTAGCCCAATAAAGCAGACTCGTGGACTAATTGGCAAAGACAGACACATGTAATATCATTCATGGAAATAATTAAAAATACAAAAAGAACAATCTTAATCAAAGTTTATTTATGCAAAGCTATAAAAGTAATTAATCAAAATCACTCGATAATTTAACACTTCCTGAATGACCTAGTTTCCTATAGAGGCAGACATGAACTTATTTATCCGTACAAAAACTCTCAGTACTCTACCGTATTCTTAGAGACCAGCTGATGGTGTTCTGGCCACTTGGGAAGGAAAGATGGGGACCTCCCAGCGCTGCTCCTGAATCCACACTAACTTTTTCTACTCCTCTCTCAAGCCCAGAGAGCTGTCCTAGTATTCCTCCTAGTTATCAATTACAAAGCAGGGTGATTTGAACAAACTAATCCTAATTACTGGCACACCCCAGATGGTTGAATTATTTAACTGGTGGTAATTTAATTAGGCATCTTGGCAAAAGCTATATCCAATTTCAATATTTGGTTAGTAACTTGAATTTATACGTCGAGTTACTAAATATGGCGGGTATTGGCAACCTCTTGACCCAGGGTGGTCAAGATTCTTACGCCGAGCAAGCTAGTTCCCTCCTATTCAACATGACGTCCCTGATCTCAAACTTTACATTCATGTTAGCCTAGCATACATACTTAACCAGATTAATTGTTAATGAATACAATATTAAATGAGAGACTTAATTCCTCTACATTACTGAATTTCCAAGATGGAGTCTTTGGGGTAGGGGGGGGGCATGAAGGAGGGGGCTACGGCCAGCCGCATGGGCGACCTGTCCTAGCCGGTGTTGGCAAATTTTACCCTAGTCGCCTGCCTTCGAAGAAAGAGGAGGATTTGATTCTTTACTCATACATGACGTTAACTCAATTACATACTTGACATCACAAGTTAATAGTTACAGTTTCTTTAATACCTGAATTACTCAAAAGTGATACTTTAACAACAATGAGGCGGTGGCAATCGTCGCTTCCAGAGCTCTGCCCTAATCTCCTGGGATCCAACCTCTCTCGACTATTCAGGTAAAAATTTACTCAGATTCCACTCATCAAGGCCACGTGGTCCCAGTGTAATGCTTATGACAGATCTGTACTTTCTACAACAAGCTAGTTGGTCACACTGGCACAAGCTGATGACACGTACCTTAGTCCAGAAGCAAGAATTAGTGGGGTTTGAGAAAGTGTAAATCAATCAAAATATTATGAATTTTGGCTCAATTCATTCCATAAATTTCGGCAAGAGGCTAATAAGTGATCAATAAAATAATTAAAACAGATGCCACAATAAACAGGCATCACTAATTAAATCACTGCTAAAAAATTGTTTATAAAGGCAACAATTATATGCACTCAATAAATTAACTATAGTAACTAATTAACTAAATGCGGACTGTTATACACTCCCAGACAATAAGTACAAGGCAATGTATAAGCGTCCTGTCACGGTCGCCAAAATATGTCACGAGCTTGTCTAAATAATGCTCGAGAATAGCTCAGAATCCATCACTTTCCCCACTCCAAGCAGGAGGCCTAGACTGTGATGGTTAATGAAAAATGGGACCGCCTATCTCCAGTATATTTATAGATCGCGCACACAATGAAAAGAGGTAATCAACAAATAGTTCTTAGTACACCACGTGGCTCGCTCTGAAGGAACAAAGACAAGGGTAAGAATTAACTAGGACTTAAAAATACGAGTTCCACACACTGGAGCGGACAATGAATTAGGCTTACAC
>WNGS01002140.1:0-5000 GCA_020271785.1 Procambarus virginalis
TCTCTCTCTCTCTCTCTCTCTCTCTGATATATTACCTCAGTTCATGTTGGGTTTTGCCATAGGCTTTAAGCCAGGACATGTAGCTGAATAAGTTATTCGAAGCCTGCTCATTTACCCAAGAACACAATCCGCTAATCGTTTACATCCAGACGTTTGGCCTGGATACCATACAATGCCTTAACACATACCCACCCCAAGGATTCGAACCCGGGCCGCCCTCGCTGTTCTCTGCTATAGTCTGCCCTTCAGCGATGCGCAGATTAACAATTATCTTAATTGAGTTTATTATGCCCCCCCTACACAGCTACCCATACCCATTGACATAATGGGTTAACAAACGCCACCATTTATAATGTCGAGTTATGGGGGGGGGATTTAGACATGGAGTTGGAAGGGAATTACCAGGAGGAAAGTGCTAAGCGCTAGTAATTACGACTATATAGCACTGGGAAGGGGTCAGGATAAGGATTTGGGATGGGACGGGGGAAAGGAATGGTGCCCAACCACTTGGACAGTTGGGGATTGAACGTTCGACCTGCATGAAGCGAGACCGTCGCTCTACCGTCCACTCCAAATGAGTTTGAACAAAACCGGATATATACAATTTGCTATATATAAATTGGTTTATATCCAGACTCTAAATTACTGCTGAGTGCACAGGGGGAGGACATGAAAGCAGTGCCCGAGTGTCCATTTCTGCCCAGGACTCGAACCTAGGTTCCTATCACTTGCAAGGAGTGAAAGTTACCTTTTAATTATATAAATTATATTTATATATAATTATATATATATAAATATAATTGTATATAGAATAGCCTAGCCCCTGCCTGGGTCCTGGGAGGTGGGAGAAGGTCTGCACGTACAAACTCAGCCCACAAACTAAGCCAGTGGTCAGTACCAATGCCAATACCAATGTACCAGTACAAAGGTGCGTGGATCCAGTATTTAGGTACAGGAGTACATTATGTGCTGGTCCCTGGGTACAAACATGCCACATAATGTGTCCATTCGCTAAGCAATAGTTACAGTTACAGAGGTACGAATTAAGTACCACTGTACATTATGTACCATTAACGTACAAAAGACCCATCACTGACATTAGCGTTTTTTTTTAAACGATTTTGAAGATTTATTAGACGAGGTTAATAGCAGCAACTCAGACCATTATATAACGCGTTACTTAAAACCTTGTCTTGGTGAGTATGTCAGTAATGGCGCAGTCCTTGATATACTCTCGCTTTGATATACTCTCGTCGCTTTGATATACTCTTTGATATACTCTTTGATATACTCTCGTCTCTTTGATATACACTCTCTCTTGTCATTATAAAACCAACCAATGTCACTTCTTGCAACTGATCACGTGTTGACAAATGTTATCTCTCGTATAGCAGAGTGGTCTACGTCCTCTACACACAACCCAGGGTCGCGAGTGCAATACCTTGGCAGAACAGAAACGGTTGGGCACGTATCCTTTCACCTGATGAACCAGTTCACCTAGCAGTAAAATAGATACATGCAAGGTTGGGAATCACTGGCCTAGCCTAGGAGAACCTCAAATCAGCCTAATGACGATAGGCCATATTATTAACTAGTATAATATAATTATATAATTACATATAATTATCTTTCTGTAAGTCTAAAGGCACGAACTCCACGCTGAAAAATGACTTTAATATAAAGACTAAAAAACACGAATTTAACAAATTCTTCACGGCGCCTGACAGCTGAGTGGACAGCACTTCGGATTCGTAGTCCTGAGTTTCCGGGTTCGATCCCCGGTGGAGGCGGAGACAAATGGGCAAAATGTTTCTTTCACCCTGATGCCCCTGTTACCTAGCAGTTAATAGGTACCTGGGAGTTAGACAGCTGCTACGGGCTGCTTCCTGGGGGTGGTGGAGGCCTGGTCGAGGACCGGGCCACGGGGACACTAAGCCCCGAAATCATCTCAAGATAACCTCGTGAGTGATATCAGGTGGGAACCATTGATATCTTGTTGTGAAGTAAGTGAAGCCTTGATAGCTGACTCAACTCATTCTTGCATCATTGGTACTACCATTGTTCACCTTTGGTTACTAGGCACAACCACACTCCCTGGAGCCACAACCACACTCCTGGAGTCACAACCACACTCCCTGGAGTCACAACCACACTCCCTGGAGTCACAACCACACTCCTGGAGTCACAACCACACTCCTGGAGTCACAACCACACTCCTGGAGTCACAACCACACTCCCTGGAGTCACAACCACACTCCTGGAGTCACAACTACACTCCTGGAGTCACAACCACACTCCCTGGAGTCACAACCACACTCCCTGGAGTCACAACCACACTCCTGGAGTCACAACCACACTCCCTGGAGTCACAACCACACTCCTGGAGTCACAACCACACTCCTGGAGTCACAACCACACTCCTGGAGTCACAACCACACTCCTGGAGTCACAACCACACTCCTGGAGTCACAACCACACTCCTGGAGTCACAACCACACTCCTGGAGTCACAACCACACTCCTGGAGTCACAACCACACTCCTGGAGTCACAACCACACTCCTGGAGTCACAACCACACTCCTGGAGTCACAACCACACTCCTGGAGTCACAACCACACTCCTGGAGTCACAACCACACTCCTGGAGTCACAACCACACTCCTGGAGTCACAACCACACTCCTGGAGTCACAACCACACTCCTGGAGTCACAACCACACTCCCTGGAGTCACAACCACACTCCCTGGAGTCACAACCACACTCCTGGAGTCACAACCACACTCCTGGAGTCACAACCACACTCCTGGAGTCACAACCACACTCCCTGGAGTCACAACCACACTCCTGGAGTCACAACCACACTCCCTGGAGTCACAACCACACTCCCTGGAGTCACAACCACACTCCTGGAGTCACAACCACACTCCTGGAGTCACAACCACACTCCTGGAGTCACAACCACACTCCTGGAGTCACAACCACACTCCTGGAGTCACAACCACACTCCTGGAGTCACAACCACACTCCTGGAGTCACAACCACACTCCTGGAGTCACAACCACACTCCTGGAGTCACAACCACACTCCTGGAGTCACAACCACACTCCTGGAGTCACAACCACACTCCTGGAGTCACAACCACACTCCTGGAGTCACAACCACACTCCCTGGAGTCACAACCACACTCCCTGGAGTCACAACCACACTCCTGGAGTCACAACCACACTCCTGGAGTCACAACCACACTCCTGGAGTCACAACCACACTCCCTGGAGTCACAACCACACTCCTGGAGTCACAACCACACTCCTGGAGTCACAACCACACTCCCTGGAGTCACAACCACACTCCTGGAGTCACAACCACACTCCCTGGAGTCACAACCACACTCCTGGAGTCACAACCACACTCCCTGGAGTCACAACCACACTCCTGGAGTCACAACCACACTCCTGGAGTCACAACCACACTCCTGGAGTCACAACCACACTCCTGGAGTCACAACCACACTCCTGGAGTCACAACCACACTCCTGGAGTCACAACCACACTCCTGGAGTCACAACCACACTCCTGGAGTCACAACCACACTCCTGGAGTCACAACCACACTCCTGGAGTCACAACCACACTCCTGGAGTCACAACCACACTCCTGGAGTCACAACCACACTCCTGGAGTCACAACCACACTCCTGGAGTCACAACCACACTCCTGGAGTCACAACCACACTCCTGGAGTCACAACCACACTCCTGGAGTCACAACCACACTCCTGGAGTCACAACCACACTCCTGGAGTCACAACCACACTCCCTGGAGTCACAACCACACTCCTGGAGTCACAACCACACTCCTGGAGTCACAACCACACTCCTGGAGTCACAACCACACTCCCTGGAGTCACAACCACACTCCTGGAGTCACAACCACACTCCTGGAGTCACAACCACACTCCTGGAGTCACAACCACACTCCTGGAGTCACAACCACACTCCTGGAGTCACAACCACACTCCCTGGAGTCACAACCACACTCCTGGAGTCACAACCACACTCCTGGAGTCACAACCACACTCCTGGAGTCACAACCACACTCCTGGAGTCACAACCACACTCCTGGAGTCACAACCACACTCCTGGAGTCACAACCACACTCCTGGAGTCACAACCACACTCCTGGAGTCACAACCACACTCCTGGAGTCACAACCACACTCCTGGAGTCACAACCACACTCCTGGAGTCACAACCACACTCCTGGAGTCACAACCACACTCCTGGAGTCACAACTACACTCCTGGAGTCACAACCACACTCCCTGGAGTCACAACCACACTCCTGGAGTCACAACCACACTCCCTGGAGTCACAACCACACTCCCTGGAGTCACAACCACACTCCCTGGAGTCACAACCACACTCCTGGAGTCACAACCACACTCCTGGAGTCACAACCACACTCCCTGGAGTCACAACCACACTCCTGGAGTCACAACCACACTCCTGGAGTCACAACCACACTCCTGGAGTCACAACCACACTCCCTGGAGTCACAACCACACTCCTGGAGTCACAACCACACTCCTGGAGTCACAACCACACTCCTGGAGTCACAACCACACTCCCTGGAGTCACAACCACACTCCTGGAGTCACAACCACACTCCTGGAGTCACAACCACACTCCCTGGAGTCACAACCACACTCCTGGAGTCACAACCACACTCCCTGGAGTCACAACCACACTCCCTGGAGTCACAACCACACTCCCTGGAGTCACAACCACACTCCCTGGAGTCACAACCACACTCCTGGAGTCACAACCACACTCCTGGAGTCACAACCACACTCCCTGGAGTCACAACCACACTCCCTGGAGTCACAACCACACTCCCTGGAGTCACAACTACACTCCTGGAGTCACAACCACACTCCTGGAGTCACAACCACACTCCCTGGAGTCACAACTACACTCCTGGAGTCACAACCACACTCCTGGAGTCAC
>WNGS01002140.1:10000-12202 GCA_020271785.1 Procambarus virginalis
AGACAGTCCTCACCCAGCGACGGTTCTCAGGCAACTGATGCTCTTGCCCAGTTGCCCTCACCTCCTCCCACCTCTTGCGCCTGGCACCGCCCGCCCTCCACCCACCGCTGCCTGCCACACGATAAATAACATTTCGTACTGTAATTTCTCCCCCTAATATCCCCCTATAAGGAACATAATTATGCTCAAACAACTGGTTTTGGTATTATGTTAGGTAGATGTTCCTGCGAGATGAGTGGTGAGTAGATATTGTGGGGTTGCATGTGCGTTAGAGTTGACATGGCGGTCATCCACACACCTGTTGGACGGCTGCGGGTCGGGCAGGTGTGGAAAAGGCGGCAGTGTGCGAGCGGCAGCTGGGGAGGGAGGGTCGCTGCATGCTACCGGCCGCCCCTCATACTACTCTCTCTCCCTGATTAGTACATACATTATCATCCCAAATTACCTCATCTACCGTCTATGGGGTCAGGAAGAGTTAAGTCATCACAAAAGGTTTTACACTATGACACTCGAAGGATTAGATCCATAGGGTGTCATCCTACACCTGTCTTCCCAAACATATACATTTATCCATGAGCTCAACGGTACACTTGAAGTACGATAATTAAGTCAACGGTACACTTGAAGTACGATAATTCAGGTCAACAGTACACATGCAGTACGATAATTAAGGTCAACAGTACACATGCAGTACGATAATTAAGGTCAACGGTATACCTGAAGTACGTCAACGGTACACTTGCAGTACGATAATTAAGGTCAACGGTATACCTGAAATACGATAATTAAGGTCAATGGTACACTTGCAGTACGATAATTAGGTCAACGGTATACCTGAAGTACGATAATTAAGATCAACGGTATACCTGAAGTACGATAATTAAGGTCAACGGTACACTTGCAGTACGATAATTAAGGTCAACGGTACACTTGCAGTACGATAATTAAGGTCAACGGTACACTTGCAGTACGATAATTAAGTCAACGGGACACCAGTTATAGGCGAAATGGCTTGGCGCTTTCCTCTAATATGTAATAGTTAATTCAATTCTCTCTCTCTCTCTCTCTCTCTCTCTCTCTCTCTCTCTCTCTCTCTCTCTCTCTCTCTCCCTCATCTCTCTCTCTCTCTCTCTCTCTCTCTCTCTCTCTCTCTATCTCTCCTCTCTCTCTCTCTCTCTCGTCCTCTCTCTCTCTCTTCTATCAGTCCGCCAATCACATAATGCTCTCGGACGTAGGTTCGAATCCTCGTCACGGCCCTCGTGGATTTGTACATAATGTGATGCTTAATATAATTTATTTTACATTTAGGCTTCGTCTATGGAATACCAGAGGGAAGTGATCTCGAGAACACGTGGTTAAGGGGACAAGTTCAGTCATTTACACTTTGATGTTTCAGATTTAGCTTCTCTGAACGAAGTGTCCATGTAGCACGGGCTATGGTGAGCCCGTAAATTTTCTCATTCACACATTACCAGACATATATCTAGTGATTCCTGGAGTGTGGTGGTGGCCGCTCTGAGTGCTGCCACACACACACACACACACACACACACACACACACACACACACCACAACACCACACACACACACACACACACACACCACACACACACACACTGTAAGGTAACCCGGATATATGAGTGGCGATGACGACCCCAGAGGCCAGATTCACGAAGCAGTTACGCAAGTACTTACCAACGTGTACATCTTTTATCAATATTTGACGGCTTGCGCAGTACTTGCGTAACTGCTTCGTGAATCTGGCCTCAGAAGCGGTACAGGACGCAGGATGGCCGCTTCCCGCGTCAGAAATGGTCAACGAGGCCTGGGGCTCCCTGGTGCCAGATTCACGAAGCAGTTACGCCAGCACTTACGAACCTGTACATCTTTTCTCAATCTTTGGCGGCTTTGTTTACAATTATTAACAGTTAATGAGCTCCGAAGCACCAGGAGGTTGTTTATAACAATAACAACAGTTGACTGGCAATTAGTTTCATGCTTGTAAACTGTTTAATAAATGTAACCAAAGCCGTCAAAGATTGAGGAAAGATGTACACGTTCGTAGTACTTGCGTAACTGCTTCGTGAATCGGGTCCTGCTCTCTAGCTCCCAAGCATCAGGTGAAAGGAAAGGTTGCCCAAACGCTCTCGCCCGACGGGAACAGTTTATACCAATGATTCTAGCACGAATCTTCTCTATGCC
>WNGS01002141.1:0-11456 GCA_020271785.1 Procambarus virginalis
TTAGATTATGCATTTCGGTTTTGTTCACCGTACGAGAGAATGGATATAAATTCACTAGGGGATATTAGGGGGACGCCGGTTTGCCTCCTGCCATACTTGCATTCAGGGGCAGTGGCTGGCGTCGTTCCCCAGAGCAGGCCAAAGCGCACCGTTGAGCCTGCCAAAGAGCAGACTAACTAACACACTTCGTAGCAATCTAGTTCACACTGCTTCTAATGCTGCTGGTGTCTACTCTATCTCCTGTTCGTCTTGTCCTCTCCAATACTTTGGCGAAACTGGCCGTACACTGAATGACAGACTTAAAAACACAAGAGAAGTGTTAAGTCTGCAGACACTAACAATGCTCTCTCTGTCATGTGAGGGATTCTAAGGTCTTCCTCCAAATAATGTTTCCTGCCTCTACTCTACATAGACGCCGTCTTGTTGAATCGGCTCTAATACACATGTACCCAACATAACTTGAGTCCTGGCTTTGTTGCTATGGACTATTCCCTTTCACAGTATATACTAAAATGCTCTAATCTTTCTAACAAACGTGACCTAACATAAGCTTACCCTTCCATTTACCTTTCTTTCTCTCTTCTCTCTTTTTCTGTTCATTATCTTCTCCTACGTTCCCTTGCTATCCTCTTCTTATTCCTATTACCGTCTCCTTCTCATTCGGTGGTTATAATAGGAGCTGCCTCGTATGGGCCAATAGGCCCTCTGCAATTCTTATTCCTACTACTATCCCCTCTACTACACTTTACTTTGCTCCTCACCTCTCTCTCTCTCTCTTTCCTATTTATTGACTGTCTCTACTTCCTTATCACCATGGGAGACATCTCCCATCACGAAGGGTGCAGTCGCATCTCCACAGATCTCCAGTATCATCTATTGATACTGGTAATGGCTCAGAAAGGCCTCCACTTGCGGGCTATTCATGCCCGTGCCACCTTTTGGGTGGCTTTATCTTCGTCAATCAATCAATCTTCCTTTTCACAATCCACTTGAGAATGGTCCAGGACGGACCGAAACGTCGTCGTCCCTTCACCTTCTAGTGTGTGGTCTGGTCAACATACTTTAGCCATGTTATAGTGACTCATCGCCTGTATAAATTCACTAGAACGCGTCCACTCTTGTCGCGTATTATGTTACCAAGTAACATAATAGAAGTAGGATCCCTTAATTGTTTCAAGTGTATGTTAGTCATATATATGAATGAGTTTTAGTGGAAATAAATAGGAGCTGTCTCATACTGGTCAATATGTCATTTGCAGTATTTACCCCAGTTCTGTATTATTTATTGGCTTCCTTTACAGTATTTAACCAGGTCTTTTCCAAAAGACCTAATTAAATAATTACCTAAATCTAAACTTATCAAATTTAGTTCCATTGTATTTTGTTGATACTTTAAATACCATATTATATTCTCGTTTGTTACCTAAATTGGTTAATTACCTAAATATAAATTTATTCCATTTTTTTCCTATCTTTCCTAAATCTAAACCTATCCAATTGATTCCATTTGTATTTTGTTGAAACTTTTAATACCTTGTTACTATCCCATTTGTCCTTTCACACACATGTACACCTCTATTATTTCACTCCTAAATCTTCGCCTTTCTAGGGAATGTAGAGTAAATTTGTCAATCTTCCGTCCTATAAGAGGTTTCCAGTTATTTGTCCCGCTTATTAGTAACCTTTCTTATGGATGGATATTAAATGAGCTTAACATTTTCTGGAAATAAAATGAAGAATGACATGTTTATTTCATTTTAATTGACGAAAGGTATAACAAAGTGGTTTTAAATAAGATTATATTTATATCAACTCAAACAGAACTCGAAACAATTGATATAAATTGGATAAGTTATAATTTAGGAAAGTCTTGGCCAAATAAGTGTTTGAAAACAAGGTTGTTTATTTACTGGACAAGTTACCAAGGAGCATCATAGATGTGGGATCGGTGTATTGTTTCAAGTATTATGAGTCAGACATACATATAAACGAGTTTGGTTGGATGAAAGTAGAAATTGCCTCGTGATTTACATTTTTTCAAGGGTATTAATTAATTTTGTATAGAGTGTGACGATAATCTCTTCCCAGAGATTGAGCCTGCTCTTTATTATTATCATCACGTTCCCAGATACATTGAAGATACGTTTTACAGTGGCTTAAATGTATATATCAAGACAGCCACACACACCTGCAACTCCCCCTTCCCCCATTCCTGCACACCTGGCCGCCGCACCGACCCGCAACTGCTGCAGTCCCAGCCAAACTACCTGTTGCCGGCCGTCCTGCATTCTCATTGGCTGTTCGAGAACACACCACTTCAGTCCTTTTCCAACCACGTTCCAAGCCAAGACAACGTCGGGCACGGTTGGCCGCACCATCATCAGAATATCTTGTGCTCCTAAGCTACAAACACCTAGTTGACTCGCCTCGTGTGATCAAATAGTGGTTTATAGCTAGCGCATATATTCCCAGCACTATTTTTATATTGTATGTCATTTATCCTCCCGTTAACGTAATTCATTTCTGTGTTCAGTTATTTTTTCACTTGTTGTCGTGCACATTTACTCAGCCAAGGAATTGCCTTTATTTCAATTTGTTTTTTAGATTTATTAAATGTCATCGTTTATTATTGTGTTTTGTGTCTCTTCCTTACCACAGATTATCAAACAAGCAGTCATTCTTTTTTTTTCCTTTTTTTTGCTTTATGTGTGGCAAAGCATTAATATCTGCCAGTGGAAGACTGCCTAACACCATACTCCACTACTTTACCATCACATATAATTGGGGGCCTGTCCGGGAGCTGCACTCAGGTATTGGTAATTGTGGTAAGCGTACTTGGCTTTCATTCCCTTGCTTTCAATATTTACACTAATCATTTTTATTATTCATATGGTGCTGTGTATATTGTGCATTACGGGAGTAGCATATGGTGAGTGTGAGACAACTTTGGATTACGTGGTGACTGTAGGCCTCAGTCATACTCTTAATTGGTCGTCTCCCCCTCCGTGTTATCACCCATGTTTAACATGTTTTGTCCCTCAGATATTTCTCATATTTTTGACAGATTATCATATAGGTACCCTGGTACTGTGGTCTGTCTCCGGGTCAATAGCACCTAATTTCTGCAATCCGACTCTAGGAGGATATAGAGGGCCAAAGTTCCTCTCGCACGGACTTTAATTGGCGAGTTGGGACCTCGCCAATAGTTCTCGTCACCAGTTGACACTCGCACCCCTACTCGTCGGTCAGAATTGATGGTACTTACTCAAGGTAGGGAATTAGCTTTCTTTCTTTTGAGCACGAAGTTCGCTAATTCTGTAAGTACTATATTCAATTTCGGTTGGTACCTTGCTTATGTTCTATACTGACTCTGCAAGGTATGACTACATTTTTGGACTACCTCATTTACTTTGGAACCATTTAGTGTTTCACTTGTTTTTCGAAACTCAGTTTCAACTAATTAGTAGGATTTTCTTGCCTTTATCCTCCCACAGTGAGTACCGGGTACAAGATTTCCTGCGACCTTATTCATTTACCATCTTGAATTACCTTTAATTATTAACAATTCCACAGGATAGGTATCAGTTGCCACGTTTCCTGTTTCTGACATTCACCATATTCTCACAGTATATTCGTGTCTCATTTATTTGCCATTTTTACCATGTTTCGTATCCAAGCTTTCAAGGCAGATCCAGAAAGTGAAATAGGGAACTTACGTCATGCTAAGACGGTCGAATTGATAACTCTTGCACATGAGTATCACTTGGAAGTTCCCCCTGGAACCAACAAGTATGCCATACATAATATAATTTTGGATCACCTTGTGGATGAAGGTATTATAGATTCTGATACTCACGAACAATATACCATTTCAGATAAGAATGATTTGACGGCAATGAAACTCAAAATCGAGCTCGCAAAGCTCGAGAAGGAGCAACAGCAGGAAGCAGCTGCAATCAGAGAGCGTGAAGCTGACATCAGAAAGGAAGAACAAGAACGCGAGCTTCAACTCAAGAAAGAAGAAATCCGCCTCAAAGAGCGAGAGGCCGCACTGAGGAAAGAAGAGAGTGAAAGAGAGGCCCTACTCCTCAAAGGACAGCAAGAACGTGAGTTGGCCCTATTCAAAGAGCATGAAAAAGTACAACTTGAAATAAAACGACAACAACTAGAGATGCAACGCGACCACGACAAACGGCAAGCAGAAGCTGCTCTAGAATGTCGTAACAGAGAACTCACGATGGACGCTACACACCAAGCTCAACTCCAACAAGCTGCAGCTAGTCTTCCTCCAAGTTTCAATGTCTCCCATGCAAGTAAGTTAATGCCCCCGTTCATAGAAACGGAGGTTGATGTTTTCTTCACTACTTTTGAGACCCTTGCTAATCAACTTAGTTGGCCTGACGACCAATGGGCTACCCTTCTCCGAGTACATTTAACAGGTAGAGCAGCAGTCACATTCAGCACTTTGGCACCTGAAAACGACTACACCACCTTGAAGCAAGCTGTGTTGGACGCCTACCTTCTCTCTACCGAAAGCTACCGACGAAAGTTCCGTGACTACGTAAAGGCAAGTACCACCACCTTCTTAGAATTTGCTAACATCAAACGGAGATATTTCATGAAATGGTTGGAGGCAGCACATGTCTCTACTTTTCCAGAGCTTGTCAACCTCATGTTGGTTGAAGAATTCTTGAGGCGTGTACCTCCTCCTGTCCGCCTATACTTAGCAGACAAGGAAGAGACTGATTTGGTGAAATGCGCGAAGTCAGCTGACACTTACAGCCTCATCCACTGGCTGACACCAGAACAACCTACCAGTAAGAAGTCTTGGTACAGCTACGAGAAAGTGAGCCCAGATCAAGGTACCTCTCAACTGTACTGTAGGTATTGTCGACTCTATGGACATACCATAGAAAAATGTGGTAAGTCCCAATCTAAAGGTAACACAGAATACATTAAGCCCAAACCTACTCCCCCTAAGTCCGGTAAGCCTGTAATGAATATTGGTGTTCATGTTAATGATCTGTCTCTCTTTAGCAAACATCTATATCCAGGAACTATCTCTACCCACGGTTCAGATTCAGAGGGACGTTTCGGACTTAAGATCTTAAGGGACACAGCGGCTCTACAATCGATCGTCTTGAAATCAGCTGTGCCCAACGTCGCCTACACAGGAGAGACTGTCTTCATCACTGACCTTACTGCTACTACTCCTTATCCTCTCGCCAGAGTCCACCTGGATTGTCCCTTCGTGACCGGTGAAGTCCAAGTCGCCGTCAGGGAAAAGCCTTTTCCCATGCCTGGAGTGCAACTTCTCCTAGGCAACGACTTGGCAGAAGACCAACAACCGACCAACTTGATCGTCAAGGACATATCCCAGGTGAGCAACTCTGTGTTGGATAACCCGATTTTTAAGCATGTTCCAGCAAAGGTTCAAGAGAGTGATGAAGTTTCTCCTCCTGTTATGGTGACCACCCGTGCTCAAGCTGCACGACCACAGCCAGCTGACTCTACTGCTACCGCTGTCCCTCAAGACCCTTCGAAACTACCCCCTAATCTGACCGCTTTGGAGTTCCGTAAGTTACAGAGAGAAGATCTTACCTTGACACCATTATTCTTTCAGGCTGAGACCCAATCCGACAGTGTTCCTGGGTTCTTCTTGGAGAACGAATTACTCTATCGCAGGTATAGACCCAGTAAACTGAAGGACGAGGACGATTGGGCAAACATTGAACAACTAGTGATTCCTACCAGCCTGCGGCCCACGATTCTACACCTGGCCCACGGAGCTCTATCACACTACGGGTTTAACAAGACATACCATGGGATTCGCCAAGACTACTACTGGCCAGGTATGGTTAATGACGTAAAGAAGTATGTTCAACAATGCCACGTGTGTCAGAAAGCAGGTAAACCGAACGTTTCAATTCCCAGAGCACCACTGACACCCATCCAGGTGCCTGAGGAACCATTCCACAGACTTATTATTGACTGTGTTGGTCCTTTGCCTCGGACCAGTGCCGGCAACGCCTATATCTTAACCATCCTGTGTCCTACCACCAGATTCCCGATAGCAGTTCCAGTGAAAAATATTACGGCTGCTACAGTGGTGAAGAATCTACTGAAAATCTTCACCCAGTATGGATTTCCGAGGGAGATTCAGAGCGATTGTGGTACCAACTTCACCAGTGATCTCTTCAAACGGACTCTGGAGGAGTTCAACATCAAACAGGTACTGTCCAGCCCCTCTCATCCTGCTTCACAGGGTTCTCTTGAACGTAGTCATCAGACTATCAAGGCACTCTTAAAAAAGTTTTGTAATGAGACCTCAAAGGATTGGGATAGGCAACTTGATCTCATCATGTGTATTTTCAGAAGTCTTCCCAACGAGTCACTAGGAGTATCTCCTTATGAGATGCTCTACGGTCGTAAGTGCCGTACACCTCTCAAGGCTTTCAAGGATTCTCTACGTGATGCCACCTTCAGTGAGCATCAGAATGTGCCCCAGTTTCTTCAAAACCTCCGACACATTCTAGAGAGTCCATTCCTTTGCCAGCAACAACCTACAGAAAGCCCAAGAGAGGATGAAAACTCGTTACGACCAGCACTGTCAAGTAAGGAAGTTTAAACCGGGAGACTTAGTTCTTGCCTATTTCCCTATCCCAGGTTCTCCTTTACAGAACAGGTTTTCAGGACCCTACCGTGTTAAGGAGTGCCGGAACAACTTCAACTACGTTCTCGAGACCCCCGATAGGCGGCGGAAGACCCAGCTGTGCCACATCAATCTGCTCAAACTTTACCATGGTGTTCCTCCCACTGTGCTAACCAACTTCACCTCATTTACAGGTCCATACAGCCACAGTGAGACCTTCCCTGCTTCTCCTTCCGAAAGCACTGACACTGAGACAGCGCTTTCTAATTCGGAAATCCTTACTGACCTTCACAATCATTTTCAGGACGATAATAGTGCTTCACTCATCAAACTCATCAGAGAACATCAGGAGTTGTTTCGAGATGATCCCCAAGAGTGTACTGTGACTCGGCACGACATCCAACTGCTACCTGACACCCAGCCGATTCGCCAACCATTCTACCGAATCAGCCCTAGCAAGACGGAAGTCATGCGTGCTGAGGTACAGTACCTCTTGGACCATGGACTGGCTACCCCCTGTGAGTCCCCCTGGGCCTCACCATGTATCCTGGTTCCCAAACCTCACGGTAAGATTCGTCTTTGTACGGATTATAGGAAACTAAACAACGTCACTATAAAGGACGCATACCCACTACCTAGGATTGATGATATTCTTGATGCCATTGGTAATGCCCGCTACCTGTCTCAAGTAGACTTACTCAAGGGCTATTACCAGGTGTGTTTAACGGAGCGAGCTAAGGAACTGTCTGCCTTTATCACCCCTTTCGGACTTTTCAGATATAACCGGCTTCCCTTTGGACTCTGCAATGCCCCAGCCACCTTTCAGAGAGCTGTCAACCGCGTCATCCAGGGCTTGGACAACACCTACGCCTATTTGGATGATATCGTTGTAGCATCCAACACCTGGAGCGAACACCTGCTCCAGCTGCAACGATTGTTCACCAAGCTCCTGAAAGCCGGCCTCACCATCAATCTGGGCAAGTCCACTTTTGCCAAAGGTAAAGTGCGGTATCAGGGTCATGTTATAGGGAGTGGCAGCCTGGCTCCGTTAAATATCCACACTCAAGCCATCAGAGAGTATCCACAGCCTACTACCAGGAAGCAGCTTCTGCGCTTCCTTGGTCTTGCTTCCTATTACTGTAGGTTTGTGAGGAACTTTAGCACTGTTGCAACACCTTTAATCACCTTAACCAGTCCCAAGCAACGGTATAATTGGACCAGGGAGCAAACCGTTGCTTTCGAACAACTCAAATTCCTCCTCTGTTCTAATCCTATTCTCGCCTCACCAGATACCAAGAAGCCTTTCATCCTCCACGTCGACGCCAGTGGTACCGGCATCGGGAGTGTCTTAATGCAGCAACGAGGCGAGGAGGTTCTACCTGTCAGCTACTACAGCTACAAGTTGAAGTCCCATCAGAAAAACTACAGCACTATCGAGAAGGAACTTCTTTCCATCGTCCTGAGCTGGCAACACTTTGCTCCATACCTGCAAAGTACTCAGTCCACCACCATCTGCATGGACCACAACCATCTTCACTTCCTACAGCCAGCCCAACTCAGCCTGCTCCACCTCCCGAGAACGTGACTTCACCAGAACCGCAGGCTTCGGGGGAGAGTTGTGACGATAATCTCTTCCCAGAGATTGAGCCTGCTCTTTCTTATTATCATCACGTTCCCAGATACATTGAAGATACGTTTTACAGTGGCTTGAATGTATATATCAAGACAGCCACACGCACCTGCAACTCCCCCTCCCCCCATTCCTGCACACCTGGCCACCGCACCGACCCGCAACTGCTGCAGTCCCAGCCAAACTACCTGTTGCCGGCCGTCCTGCATTCTCATTGGCCGTTCGAGAACACACCACTTCAGTCCTTCTCCAACCACATTCCAAGCCAAGACAACGTCGGGGTCGGCTGGCCGCACCATCATCAGAATATCTTGTGCTCCTAAGCTACGAACACCTAGTTGACTCGCCTCGTGTGATCAAATAGTAGTTTATAGCTAGCGCATATATTCCCAGCACTATTTTTATATTGTATGTCATTTATCCTCCCGTTAACGTAATTCATTTCTGTGTTCAGTTATTTTTTCACTTGTTGTCGTGCACATTTACTCAGCCAAGGAATTGCCTTTATTTCAATTTGTTTTTTAGATTTATTAAATGTCATCGTTTATTATTGTGTTTTGTGTCTCTTCCTTACCACAGATTATCAAACAAGCAGTCATTCTATTTTTTCTCCTTTTTTTTTTTTACTTTTTTTTCTTTATGTGCGGCAAAGCATTAACATCTGCCAGTGGAAGACTGCCTACACCATACTCCACTACTTTACCGTCACAAGAGATTTTAACAGAGTACGCAATAAATAATTATCAGCCATAATGAATTAATAATAATTATCATTAGGCATAAATATTTACCTACGTGGCTTGTAATTTTAAAAAGTTTTGGTCTGTTTAGAATGTAACTAACCAGATTATCTATAAATTGCCAGATACTTATCACCATAATCACAAACCATTAATAACAGGTTGCATGTATGTTCACGACTATCAACTGTACGTGCATTTCTTGCACGTATGTGTGTATGACTGAAGATTCAGGAAATATTTACTAGATACAATGATTCTTCAGTGAAGATTTCGTATTATTGTTCATAATCAACTTAGCTGACTTCTGATATCTGTTGGTTCACCATCAACTTAATGATGACAGACCCGAATAGTAAAATACCCAAGGATCATGTTGACCAAACAACACACTAGAAAGTGAAGGGACGATGACGTTTCGGTCCGTCCTGGATCATTCTCAAGTCCAGAACGGTCCTGGACGGAGCGAAACGTCGTCGTCCCTTCACTTTCTAGTGTGTGCTTTGGTCGACATATTACAGCCACGTGATTGTGACTCCTCGTCTGCAACCAAGCATCATAATTTACGAAAGGTGCTACAATATAATATATATTTACATAATTATAATTACATAATTACAGACAAAATTACATAATTAGTCAAAAGAAAAGGAGTGTTCAACAATAAAACTAGTCAAGCAAAGTTCATACAGAACAACAGTTTCACTCAACACTTCTCAGTGCCGTCTCGGCCATCAGTGCAGCAATTCAGGGAATCGTAATCATGCACTTCCGTTGATGGCCACAGTAACCAGCAAGCATTTGTCATTCTCACAATTAAATTCATGTTTACAAAGAAAATAGGACATTTAATGTCAGACTTGCGGGTATTTTTTTATTATAATTTCAGAAAATATAAACTTTTAAAATTGAGTTCATAGTTACTAATAACTGTGGCTATTTGATGAACAGAAAGCCATTTTATTTTAATTATACCTGTAACAACATGCACAGATTCCTTAGAAAATCGTTTGTAAAGCTGGAACTTAAGCTGATTCGATTGACTGGCGCCTCCCCACCTTGTAGGGACTCTTGTGTACGTTAGAAATGTGCCGATTAATCCATTTCTTTGAGGCGTAAGACTTGGAACAGTAAGGACATTGGTAAGGCTTCTGAACACCCCTTGATATACGCCGCCTGCCAGCCTGTACCTTAACAGGAGCTTCATTCCCATGGGTAACGGAGGCGGCAGTGAAGTTACCATGAACGTCAGTGAAATCTGCAGGTAGATTGTCATTGGACTTGGTTTTCTGTGTTTGGATTTTAGGTTGTGCATGCTCACTGACTGAGAAGTTATCGTGTAGCATGTCGACTGGCTTCTTCTTGAAGAAAGTGAATATCAGGGATCTTTCGTCGCCTGTCTCCTTCTTTACAACGAAATATTGTACACTGCGGTCGGCTGAAGGTTGCTGCGTTGAGTTATCCGCAACAGAATTGTGGCGTTGAACAAAACCAATGACATCAGTGTTAGATGCATTTAATAGTTGTTCTTCTTCGAAGGTCTCGCCGAAAATTCTCTCGGGAGTATTATGAAAGTCTTCGTCTTCCCTAATATTCTCATAAACAGGAACTGTAGTTTTAATGTTACTTGTTGACTCGTCTGTAGAATCCTTACAAAAATAATCAGACATGTCCTGAGTGACGTGCGCTGGTGGTTTGATCTCATCCGGCATTGAAATATTGCGTTGAACACAACCAATGACATCAGTGTTAGATGCATTTAATAGTTGTTCTTCTTCGAAGGTCTCGCCGAAAATTCTTTCTGGAGTATTACGAAAGTCATCGTCTTCCCTAATATTCTCATAAACAGGAACTGTAGTTTTAATGTTACTTGTTGACTCGTCTGTAGAATCCTTACAAAAATAATCAGATAAGTCCGCAGTGACGTGCGCTGGTGGTTTGATCTCATCCGGCATTGAAATATTGCGTTGAACACAAACAATAACATCAGTGTTAGATACACTCAGTAGTTGTTGTTGTTCTTCTTCGTAGGTTTCACCAAAAAACGTTTGTAAATATTATGATAAACTTCATCTTCATTAATATTGTCAGAAAAATGTGCATTAGTTTTACTAGTTGAATTTTCTGTAGAATGCTTGCAATAATAATCAGAAATATCCTCAAATATGTGTTCTGGCGTTTTCATCTCGTCTGGCATATAGATGTGGCGTTGAACGCGATTTTCGTTACAAGTGGCAAGCGGCGCATGTCTGGCACTAGATCTCAAACTGAGCGTGTTATCACTGGTTTCGTTTGATACACAGTCTAAGGTCTTCCCGAAAATACTTTTGGAAGTATAAAAGTCTGCATCATCATTATCGAGGCATAAAACTAGACTGCTACTAGTTGAAGTTCCCCATTTTAAATCAGGATTAATATTCTCAAAAACAACACC
>WNGS01002143.1:0-12505 GCA_020271785.1 Procambarus virginalis
TCAAGTTGTGTGTGTGTGTGTGTGTGTTGTGTGTGTGTGTGTGTGTGGTGTGTGTGTGTGTGTGTGTGGTGTGTGTGTGTGGTGTGTACCACCTAGTTGTACTCACCTAGTTGTGCTTGCGGGGGTTGAGGCTCTGGCTCTTGGTCCCGCCTCTCAACCGTCAATCAACAGGTGTACAGTTTCCTGAGCCTAATGGGCTCTATCATATCTACACTTGAAACTGTGTATGGAGTCAGCCTCCACCACATCGCTTCCTAATGCATTCCATTTGTCAACCACTCTGACACTAAAAAGTTCTTTCTAATATCTCTGGGCTCATTTGGGCACTCAGTTTCACCTGTGTCCCCTAGTGCGTGTGCCCCTTGTGTTAAACAGCCTGTCTTTATCAACCCTGTCGATTCCCTGAGAATCTTGAATGTGGTGATCATGTCCCCCCTAACTCTTCTGTCTTCCAACGAAGTGAGGTTTAATTCCTGCAGTCGCTCCTCGTAGCTCATACCTCTCAGCTCGGGTACTAGTCTGGTGGCAAACCTTTGAACTTTTCCAGTTTAGTCTTATGCTTGACTAGATAGGACTCCACGCTGGAGCCGCATACTCCAGGATTGGTCTGACATATGTGGTATATAAGTTCTGAAAGATTCCTTACACAAGTTTCTAAAGGCCGTTCTTATGTTAGCCAACCTGGCATATGCTGCTGACGTTATCCTCTTGATATGAGCTTCAGGGACAGGTCTGGCGTGATAAACCCCCAGGTCTTTCTCTCTCTCTGACTCTTGAAGTATTTCATCTCCCAAATGATACCTGTATCTGGTCTCCTGCTTCCTACCCCTATCTTCATTACATTACATTTCTTGGGTTAAACTCTAACAGCCATTTGTTCGACCATTCCTGCAGCTTGTCCAGGTCTTCTTGAAGTCTCAAGCTGTCCTCCTCTGTCTTAATCCTTCTCATAATTTTGGCGTCGTCAGCAAACATTGAGAGGAATGAGTCTATACCCTCTGGGAGATCATTTACGTATATCAGAAACAGGATAGGTCCAAGTACAGAGCCCTGTGGGACTCCACTGGTGACTTCACGCCAGTCTGAGGCTCACCCCTCACTGTAACTCTCTGCTTCCTATTGCTTAGGTACTCCCTTATCCACTGGAGCGCCCTACCTGTTACTCCTGCCTGTTTCTCAGCTTATGCATCAACCTTTTATGGGGTACTGTGTCAAAGGCTTTCCGACAGTCCAAAAAAATGCAGTCCGCCCACCCTCTCTTTCTTGCTTAATTCTTGTCACCTGATCGTAGAATTCTATCAAGCCTGTAAGCAAGATTTACCCTCCCTGAACCATGTTGATGGGTTGTCACGAAGTCATTCTCTCCAGATGTGTTACTAGGTTTTTTCTCACAATCTTCTCCATCACCTTGCATGGTATACAAGTTAAGGACAGGCCTGTAGTCAGGCCTCTTGTCTGTCACCTTTTGTATATTGTACAATTGCGTGTGTGTGTGTGGGTGTGTGTGTGTGTGTGTGTGTGTGGTGTGTGTGTGTGTGTGTGTGGGTGTGTGTGTGTGTGTGTGTATGTGTGTACTCACCTATTTGGACTCACCTATTTGTGCTTGCGGGGTGTTGAGCTTTGGCTCTTTGGTCCCGCCTCTCAACTGTCAATCAACTGGTGTACAGATTCCTGAGCCTACTGGGCTCTATCATATCTACATTTAAAACTGTGTATGGAGTCAGCCTCCACCACATCACTGCCTAATGCATTCCATCCGTAACTACTCTGACACTGAAAAAGTTCCTTCTAACGTCTCTGTGGCTCATGTGGGTACTCAGTTTCCACCTGTGTCCCCTTGTTCGCGTCCCCCAGTGTTGAATAGTTTATCCTTGTTTACCCGGTCGATTCCTCTGAGGATTTGTAGGTTGTGATCATGTCTCCCCTTACTCTTCTGTCTTCCAGTGTCGTAAGGTGCATTTCCCGCAGCTTTCCTCATAACTCATGCCTCTTAGTTCTGGGACTAGTCTAGTGGCATACCTTTGGACTTTTCCAGCTTCGTCTTGTGCTTGACAAGGTACGGGCTCCATTCTGGGGCCGCATACTCCAGGATTGGTCTTACATATGTGGTGTACAAGATTCTGAATGATTCCTTACACAGGTTCCTGAACGCTGTTCTGATGTTAGCCAGCCTCGCATATGCTGCAGACGTTATTCTTTTTATGTGGGCTTCAGGAGACAGGTTTGGTGTGATATCAACTCCTAGATCTTTCTCTCTGTTCGTTTCATTAAGTACTTCACCTCCTATTCTGTATCTGTGTCTGGCCTCCTGTTTCCACTGCCTAGTTTCATTACTTTGCATTTACTCGGTTGAACTTCAACAGCCATTTGTTGGACCATTCACTCAGTCTGTCTAGGTCATCTTGTAGCCTCCTACTATCATCGTCCGTTTCAATCCTCCTCATAATTTTTGCATCATCGGCAACATTGAGAGAAACGATTCTAACCTCTGGGAGATCATTTACATATATCAGAAACAGTATAGGTCCAATGGACTGACCCTGCGGACTCCACTCGTAACGTCTCGCCAATCTGAGACCTCACCCCTCACACTGACTCGTTGTCTCCTGTTGCTTAGTACTCCTTTATCCAATGGAGTACCTTCCCTTTCACTCCAGCCTGCATCTCAAGCTTTTTCACTAGCCTCTTGTGTGGCACTGTATCAAAGGCTTTCTGACAATCCAAAATATGCAGTCTGCCCACCCTTCTCTCTCTTGCCTTATTTTGTTGCCTGGTCGTAGAATTCAAGTAACCCTGTGAGGCAGGACCTGCTATCCCTGAATCCATGTTGATGCTGTGTTACAAAGTTCTTTCGCTCCAGGTGCTCCACTAGCTTTCTTCGCACAATCTTCTCCATCAGCTTGCATGGTATGCAGGTTAGGGACACTGGCCTGTAGTTGAGTGCCTCCTGTCCAGCAGCTGTGTGTGTGTGTGTGTGTGTGTGTGTGTGTGTGTGTGTGTGTGTGTGTGTGTGTGTGTGTGTGTGTGTGTGTGTGTGTGTGTGTGTGTGTTTGTGTGTGTGTGTGTGTGTGTGTGTGTGTGTGTGTGTGTGTGTGTGTGTGTGTGTGTGTGTGTGTGTGTGTGTGTGTGTGTGTGTGTGTGTGGGTGTGTGTGTGTGTGTCTGTCTGTGTGTCTGTGTCTGTGGTTTGTTTGTGTGTGCATTTTATATTTTAGCAGGCTGAGAGATTTCCCATCCTATTCATCATAACATTTCCAACACACCATTATTTATAAAAGAGTACCAGTAGTAGGAGAAAAAATCTGTACATTTGAATGTATTCAGGAGAAAAGCTTCGTAGTAGCGTCATCGTTGTTAAAACAAAAGAAATTAACTACTCAGCAAAATTACCTAGAAAACATAAATAATTTTTTTTTTCGTTCAATAAGCAGATCAATTAAAAAACTAACACAATAAAACCCTAAATGAAAGACAACTTTTTATTAATAGATGGATGTGATAAAAATAAGAATTACATCTCATAGAGCCACCGCAACACGTCTGCTGATGGCCTGGCAACGGGCTGAATTCCTGTGTAAAGCGCATTCATGTATATCTTGTGGGAGCGAAAGCGTCGGCTTCTACCTGAAATGGATTAGTCCCATTTGTTTTGCTGGCGTGGTGTGAAAATGGGGTTCGGTGGAGTACCATTGAAGGGTTTTCCGCAAGCTGCTGCTCCAGTCATTTACCAGATTCGGACTCATTTAGGTCTGCTGTATTTTAGTTGGTAGTAACTGGGCAGATATTTAGGACCTAATTTCGAATTCCATAATACTCTTAGAATTTATATTTTTATATAACTGTAGAATATTCCAGAAAGGCATTTATTTTTATTTTTTTTTATCAATGCAAAATACCAAATAAAATGGGCAATTAATTTGACTCGTGAAAGATTTTAGAAAAAAAAACTTTTTAAAATTAATGTATAGTTTCTTAATTTTATTAACAATATTTCTGCAAACGAGTGAAGTATTTTGCCAAGTAAAGTAAGTATATCTTTAGTAAGAATTCGAGGGGGAGAAAATTTAAATAATACCTTTATCATATACAAAACAAACATATTCTGGTTCTCCACGGGTTACTTCCAAATTTCACAGACGGGTTACACATTGTCTTGGCCAGATTGTACTTTAGGGTAAATGTACTTTAGCGTCAGTTTCTCTGGCCAGGACCACGTTGACTAGACAGACGAGGAGACGGAATAACGTGGCTGAAGATATGATGACCCAACCACACACCAAAAGATGAGGAGACGACGACGTTTCGGTGACGTCCTCGACCATTATCAAGACATACGACGTCAGAATGGTCTAGGACGGACCGAAACGTCGTCATTTCTTCATCTTCTGGTGTGTGGCTTGGACAACGTTTACTACGTTACGAGATATGACCTCAAACTCATTCAGATCCCCCACACAGAGCCCTTATCAGCTCTCATTTTGTAAATGCAAAGTACCAAATAAGCAGCAGCTATACTGACCAGTGTAACTTAAAACACCAGACCAAGCACTGTCTAGGCAATGAATCCACAATGAAATCATTTATGCATCTGTCCACAATATAATATTATTTAATCTTCCACAAAACACTTGTGTATATATCACCAAATAAAACAATCGTCTTGGACAGTCAATTTCGAGATGTATTTGTTAAGACTTATATAGTGAGAATTATTCCATGTGAGTACTTATAACCAGAGGATGCAGATGTAAACACTCATATTTAAGATGCAAATAAACCTCTCGGCAACATTCTTCGAGCTGGCAATAAAAAAAATATATTTTGAGCTTATGTCAACCTGACTATATTCGAAACTATGACTCGAAAATTGCTTCGTTCACTGTAACATCTTGTGTAAACTATCAGAATTCATTATGCTTCATTAAGTATCCAGACTGTGAGTCCAACCAGATCTATAAAAAAAATTATATTAACAATTAGGCGATAGTTTGTCTTCATGGTAGAGGATGGGTTCCGAAAGAGTGAAGTTCACTCATAAATCTATAGATCAATTTCTGGTAACTTATATTAAACACATTGAGCCGGAAACTTACATAAATCGTTCAGCCCACCTAAAAAAAAGAAAACGCCCCTCAGGGCCTGAAAATATCGTCCGAAAAATGACTTCACAACTAATTTTACTTAGCAAAAAGGTTCACACACACGTATTTAAAAAACACCTATTTATTTCCAACGAGCCTCCAAACACCAAACGTAATGAAAACACAGCTAAGCACAATACTGTAACCTAAACAGAACACAGCCAAGGAAGTGTGTTCTTCCTGGGAAGAAAATTTGAGCCTAGGTTCTAGGGAGAGAATTTGTCACTGAATCCTCAGTGGAAATACAGTCATAGGGTTCAAGGAAGGAATTAACACGGCCATTGAGTCGAAAGAGAAAATATGGCCATTGAGTCCCGGGAGGATATACAGATATGTAAGCTTCATCAATCTCACTACACGTGGAAGAGAGATAATTCCAGGGATTAACTCTGAATAGACGTAAGTTGATGGCACATACATTTATGTCTATGCTACAGTATAGTGACCAAAATTATACTGCATAATCGACATGGGTCCTACAGCAAAAACATTCAGCTTCATAATTATATTATTTTTTTACACAGAAAGTGTTCGCCCTTACGTGATGTGTCATAGAGAAAATCCGTAGGAACCGTGATGAGGGTTCGAACCCATGCAGTGGGTGATCTAACGCACAAGCCCTAATCAACTAGGCCACAACGTTCATCGTGGCCAAGTTGACCTTGTCGTGGCCTAGTTGACTAGAGCGTGTGCAGAGTCAACACCCAGTCGCTTGGGTTCGAACCACGGATTTTCTCAATAATTGTTTTATTTGTTAACGCTTCTAAACAAATATATCCTAGCATCCTATGCATTTTTATTCTGGACAATATGAGCGTTAATTTTCTTCCCATTAAATCCCTACTAGTCATGACCTCCATTACGAATTCACATTACGACGTTGCAATTTTAACACAATCCAGGTGATATCTGGAAACTCTTTCATTATAAACTAGCCTTAAAACCATATATTTTGTTCAGTCTTATCGTGTCAGTCTTTCGTCCATTTCAAAAGCCGCTTTGAAGTGTTTGAGTCTTCTCAATTTATTTCCTGCCCAGTTTTTTCAAATATTGCAAATTTGCAAATATTGCTACTGAATCCCAAAGCCAAATCGTTTAAATCGTCTGGTTTATTTGATCCAGATTCGACGTCAGATGCTGGCGACTAGCCTCATTAAACTCTGCATGGTTAATGGTTATTTTATCGGAGAAATCAAAGCGAGAGGGGGGGAAGGGGTTGTCGGGGTTTGTCAAGTGACCCCCTTGAAGGGGAGGGAAGGGGTTAGTCATGTAGCCCCCTGAAGGAGAAGAGGGGTTGTCAAGTGCCCCCCCCCCCTGAAGGGAGGGGGGGGCAGCATCAATGTCCCCCCTCACGAAGCTTGTGGATGTGAAATATTTCCACTCGAGTCCAAAGACTTGATCACTAGTTTAAATAATCGTAAATTCAGATGTTGCTTTTCAAAATATGTTCATTTGACAGATTTTATTTCTTGGCATAACCTTTTGATCATACGAGTGTAGGAGGGAGAATGTGGGTTGGGAGAGAGGAGGCAGAGCAAGGGCATATGTGTTGAGGGAAGGAAGAGACAGGGAAAGGGCGAGTATGGGAAGGGAGGAACAGAGATAGGGGACATGTGAATGAGACAGGTAGTGAAAAGACCGTGTGGGAGATGTGAAGGGTGTGTATGTGGGAGATGGAGGGTGCCTAGGTGGGGAATGATTTAATGTTACACCAGCATCTTTTGTTCACTGAGAGGGAGAGAGAGAGAGAACAGAAAGGGTAAACCAAGGGAGAATGGGTAGGAGGAAGAGAAAAGGATATTTAAGGAGGAAGAATGGGAGCAAGGGAAAGAAGGAGGGAGAATGGGAGAATTGGAGGGAGGAAATCTATCTATACATATATGAGATAAAATATATATTTGTTTGACTGCCTCTTTATGTGTCATTGACAACCAACTTTGCATAGTGAATGGTCTAGGGTACGGGAAGAACATGGGTAAGTTAGGGTCGACCTTACAGGTACTATAAGGTAATGGGGTTGGGTGTCATAGTGAGCCTAAATTATTGGTGAAAGTTGGCTTGCTGATTCTCAACATTTCTTCCCAAACTAGGACGACTGGTGTATATACATTTCAGAGCCCATTGGTGTCTGGCATTTTTTTCTGGATTAAGTCAGTTTTTTTCATATTTCATATTTCATATATTTCATTTTGCATATTTCAGTCTGTAAGGGGCGTTTGCTGCCACCACTTCACTTCTCAGCGCATTCCATTGACTTACTCTGCGGACGCTGCACAGGATGTTAACATTCCCAGTGGCTCATTTGGGTACTCCATTTCCATCCTCTTCTCCTTGTTCGGATACTTCCTTTGCTAAATATTCTGTCATTTTATGCACTCTGTTCCACTGAGTATCTTTGTGTTTATTTTCTAATTACTATTAACAGTTTGAGCCTGCAGAATTGAGCTCAGTTATGTCCACTTTATATATCTTTATCACTAGCTCATATATTTGTGTGTGTACTCACCGAATTATACTCACCTAATTGTGCTTGCTGGGGTTGAGCTTTGTCTCTTCGGTCCCGCTTCTCAACTGTCAATCAACTGATGTACAGATTCCTGAGCCTACTGGGCTCTATCATATCTACATTTGAAACTGTGTATGGAGTCAGCCTCCACCACATCACTGCCTAGTACATTCCATTTATTAACTACTCTGACACTGAAAAAATTCTTTCTAACGTCTCTGTAGCTCATCTGGGTGCTAAGTTTCCACATGTGTCCCTTTGTTCGTGTCCCACCCGTGCTGAAGAGTTTGTCTTTGTCCACCCTGTCAATTCCCCTGAGAATTTTGTAGGTGGTTATCATGTCTCCCCTTACTCTTCTGTTTTACAGGGATGTGAGGTTCAGCTCCTTTAGCCTTTCCTCGTAGCTCATACTTCTCAGTTCCAGGACGAGCCTGATGGCATACCGCTGAATCTTCTCTAACTTTGTCTTGTGTTTAACTAGGTATGGACTCCAGGCTGGAGCTGCATACAGGCTGGAGCTGCATATTCCCGGATGGGTCTGACATAAATGGTATTCAGGGTCCTGAACGATTCCTTACCCGAGTTTCTAAAGGCAGTTCTTATATTGGCCTGTCTAGCATATGCCGCTGATGATATCCTTTGATGTGGGCCTCTGGGGATGTTTGTGTGTGTGTGTGTGTGTGTGTGTGTGTGTGTGTGTGTGTGTGTGTGTGGTGTGTGGTGTGTGTGTGTTGTGTGTGTGTGTGTGTGTATTCACCTTGTTTTATTCACCTAGTTTGTATTTGTGGAGGTTGAGTTTTGCTCTTTCGGCCGCCTCTCAACTGTCAATCAACTCTTTTTTTTTTTCTCCACACCACACACACACACACACACACACACACACACACACACACACACACCCACACACACACACACACACTCACACACACACACACACACCAGGAAGCAGCCCATGACAGCTGACTAACTCATAGGTACCTATTTGCTGCAAGGTAACAGGGGCATTCAGGGTGAAAGAAACTTTGCATATTTATTTTTGCCTGCTGCGGGAATTGAACCCGCGCCACAGAATTACGAGACCTGTGTGCCACAGATTACGAGTCCTGCGCGCTATCCACCTGGCTACCAGGCCCCTGTGTGGTGTGGTGTGTGTGTGTGTGTGTGTGTGTTGTGTGTGTGTGTGTGTTGGTGTGTGTGTTGTGTGTGTTGTGTGTGTGGTTGTGTGTGTGTGTGTGTTGGGTGTGTGTGTGTGTGTTGGTTTGTGTGTGTGTGTGTTGGGTGTGTGTGTGTGTGTGTGTGTGTGTGTGTGTGTGTGTGTGTGTGTTGTGTGTTTGTGGTGTGTGTGTTGTGTGTGTGTGTGTGTGTGGTGTGTGTGTGTGTGTGTGTTTGTGTGTTTGTTGTGTGATTGTTGGGTGTGGGGTTTGCTGACATGAACCAGAATGCCAGAACACACCAATAACACATTCGAGCTGCCTCATCGTCCAGGCTTTACTACAAGTACTCTTCTCGAACCCATTAACCACTACCAAATTAATATCCGGTATTACTCGCGTCCTAATTTATTACAGTGGAATCCCCACCCCAACTAATTCTCATTCCTTGGTCTGCCACATTCTCCCAACACTTTCCTTTCCCTTTTATCTTCCTTTATTTACCCTTACCTTCTTATTTTCCTTTTTTTACCTACTTCTCGACCGTTATCTCCTTCCACCGTCGCAAATAAGAAAACATAAATACCTGGGAAGAGGGGCAGCGTTCCAGCCTTGCACTCCGCCTGCTGACAAAGCGATGGTGTTCGTCGCCTCTAATTAAACACAGTCTCGGGTAAAATGCTGGGATGTGAAGCTATTTGCTGCAGTCATTCCTGCAAGCTCCAGTTTCTGTGTCGGGTCTGGCCAACTCTCGATTCATTTATCGCTGGCCTCAAGTATCTCGCACCAGCTAAACAAAACACAATTTTTTCTTATAATTTCGCTCGGATTGAAGATTTACTCTTACTCAATTATCCTAGTTGTTTGTTGCACCTAAATACGCTCATCTGCTCATTTGCAGATGAGCGCTTCAGACGAAAGCAGTTCTCACCCACTGTTTTTTAAGGAAGATTAAAAGACCTTGAATGGCCTATTTTTAGCAACAAAGCAACTCATTGCATCTTGTGTGAAGGCAACTTTGATGTATCAAATTATATTCTAATCCATTCGAAAGGGTAGTATTTATTGTTTAGAATTATTATATCCCAAAATAAAACCAAACAAAATCCATTATAAGTGTGTAATTATTTATGGTATATACAAGTAGAATTTGAATTTGAATATAAAGAGGTGATACAGTATATATGCCAGTGTCTCTAACATGTATTCCTTGAAAGGAATATTTACTTGGTATGAAAACAACAATATGGGCTAAGAAGAGCAAGCTGTGTACATCAATCTTACTTCAGCACTTTGACACGAAGACAAAAAGTAGGTAGGAAAAGTAGATGGATTGGTTGATGCAGCCTGGAGAGGCCTGAGACCATTTCATATTATGCCATATAAGTAACAAATCCTTTATTTTCATTATACAAATTAATCAGCTATGCCACTCTGTATAATGTATTTCACATAGGAGATTGAAATACAGTATAATGGTCTCAATGGTACATAGGAGAATGATATAAAATGATATAAATTATACTGATATACTATTCCAAAATAGACTGACAATTAAGAGAGACAAGTAGATCAAAGCTTTTCTATAGAAAACTATGATTAGACATAAATCAATGTAAGGGGCTTACACAAAGAATCCAGCCTACGCTTGATCAAAGATAAATCGTTCGATTTCTGTACCCTCCGCTGTAAAAAAACAAGCATGAACTAGGTACCATCAATAAAAAATTGCTGTTAAAACAGAAACAGATTACCTTGAAATGAAAATGCACACACCCACATATGCGCCTGTGTTTTGTGTCTTGGGCCTAATCTAGAGGGTGTACTCACCTATTGTGCTTGCGGGGGTTGAGCTTGTGCTCTTTGTCCCGCCTCTTCAACGTCAATCAACATGTTACAGGTTCCTGAGCCTATGGGCTCTATCATATCTACATTGAAACTGTGTATGGAGTCAGCCTCCACCACATTACTCCTAGTCATTCCATTATTAACCACTCTGACACTAAAAAATTCTTTCTAAATCTCTGTGGCTCATCTGGGTGCCAAGTTTCCCATGTGTCCCCTGTGCGTGTCCCCTGTGAAGAGTTTGTCTTTTCACCCTGTCATTCCCCCTGAGAATTTTGATGTGGTGATCATGTCCCCCCACTCTCTGTTTCCAGAAGTGAGGTTTAATTCCCTAGTCTCTCGTAGCTCATACCTCTCAGCTCGGGACAGCTGGTGGCAAACCTTGAACTTTTCCAGTTTAGTCTTTGTTGACTAGATATGGACTCCAAGCTGGAGCCGCATACTCCGGATTGGTCTGACATAGTGGTATTAGTTCTGAAGATTCCTTACCAAGTTCTAAAGGCCGTTCTTATGTTGCCAACTGGCATATGCGCTGATGTATCCTCTTGATATGAGCTTCCAGGGACAGGTCTGGCGTGATATCAACCCCCAGGTCTTTCTCTCTCTTGACTCTTGAAGTATTTCATCTCCCCAATGATACATTGTATCTGTTCTCGCCTTAGCTCGAAACTACCCCTATCATTCATTACATTACTATATTGCTTGGGTTAAACTCTAACAGCCAGTTTTCGAACCCATTCCTACAGGTTGTCCAGGTCTTCTTGAAGCCTACAAGTTTCTCCTCTGTCTTAATCCTTCTCATAATTTTGGCGTCGTCAGTAACTCATTGAGAGGAATGATCTATACATCTGGGAGATCATTTACGTATATCAGAAACAGGATAGTACAAAGTACAGAGCCTGTGGGACTCCACGGTGACTTCACGCAGTTCTGATCTAGGTCTCAGCCACCTTCAGACTGTAACTATGCTCTGCTTGCCTATATCTAGTACTCCCTTATCCACTGGAGCAGCAAGTCCCTACTGTTACTCCTGCCTTGTGTTCTTCCCAGCTTATGCTACAACCTTTATGGCGGTACTGTGGTCAAAGGCTTTCCGACAATCCAAGAAAATGCATCCGCCCACCCTTCTCTTTCTAGCCTGATTTTTTGTTGCCTGGTCATAAAATTCCATTAAGCCAGTCAGACAAGATTTCCCCTCGCTGAATCCATTGTAACAATCGAGGCTTGTTGTAAAAATTGTCCAGAATGGTTATCTACACAAGGGAGAATGGGAAGCTGGACCCGCGTGGGAGCATCCCCCAGGGACTTAGCGGTGGAAATAGCCACCTTTGTTCCCAAAGCTTCATAATGAATCATCCTATGGTATTCACTTATTTAGAGAAATTACCTTCAGTCATGTTGCATTCAAATTGTATTGTATAGTATTACTGTTCATAATATCAAGAGTAATCTCATTATTAGAAGGAGTTTAAGTCACCTTCAGTGACGACACAGGGCAGGACTAGGCTGTGAGGCGGAGTGACCTATGAGTTCACAGGTCACCAGAGTTGACATGTCCTCTATTTCTCAGAGGGCAAATAGCTATTTTGTAATTGGGAATAGCTTTTCCTTAAGATGTTTGTGTAATTTAACTTTAGTACAATAAATCAATCAATCCGGATAATTCAGTACGACAGAGGCTAATTGTTATAACTTAAGCCTGGCAAAGTATCTTAGATACTAGCGGAAGAATACAGATCTAGGCCTCTGGGTAGTGGAGAGAGAGGACAGAGCAGTGTGGGTTTCAGCAGCAACTGGGAGAGGCCATCCATCTCACCTCTTCCCCAAGGCAACACAACATCTAGCTGTCTATTGAAGGTAAAAG